>JBBMJZ010031346.1:0-10153 GCA_037833815.1 Zingiber zerumbet
TAAGTGAGAAAGACTAGGATGTAATTGTTTCAACTTATCAAGACCTGGATGTCCCAACTGAGCATGAATAAGAAGTGTTGAAGTCGATAAAGTCTATGAGACTCACATCCGAAGCCAATCATCCTCCCTGTACTCCGGTCCTGTAAGGAAACAGACGTTAGTAAAAGAAATAACACAATTAAGAGGCCGAGTAAGTTGACTTATTGACAATAGATTAAAGGGAGCTCCGGGAACGTAAAGAACATTATGAATGGAAAGAGACGGAGAAGGATGAACAATACCATTACCCTTGGACTCAGTTTGGGAACCATTGGCCATGGTGACAATTAGTAAATAACCAGAAGTAGTGAGAGAAGAAAATAGAGATTTATTACCAGTGATATGATTAGTGACCCCAAAATCAAGAACCCAAGGACCTGAAGAGTGCGATATGTCAGCAAAGAAATTACCAGCGTGTGCAACAGCAGCAGTGGAATCAGAAGCCTGACGATCCTCAAACCATTTCAGAAAGTCATTATAGGAAGAAATATCCGGCTTTGGAGTGCTGGAGGTATCCATTGATCAGCTCGATGAAAGAGGGAAGCAACCCGACTCTTCGGCGACGTCGCAACACCTTGGAGTCAGGCACGGAGAGAATTAAGGGTTTCCTGCGACGCTGGAAAATTTAGGGTTTGCTGCGACGACGTTAGAAAATTTAGGGTTTGTTACGACGACGCTGGAAAATTTAGGGTTGGCTGCGACAACGCAAGGATATTCCAAGCAGAAGGAAGAGCAGCGACGACCTGTGCTCGTGATCCGGAAGGAGATGCCTCTGCTGGCGTGCATGGAGAGGAGGCGGCGGCTTGTGCTTGCGGGCGGCGTGAGAGGGAGAAGTAGGCGACGCGTGAGGGAGAGGCAACGGCTTGTTCTCACGGGCGACGTGAAAGGGAGAAGAGAGATTGGGAGAGATATGCCTACGTCCGTGAGTAATGGCGGCAGGAATTGGTGGTGGCGGCGGAAAAATTAGGGTTGACTCTGATACCATGTTAAGAGAAAACCGTATATTAGATACCACGGAATTATTGACTTATATAGAGAAGGATATACAACATAATTACAATAATACCCCTCGTTATTATGTTTACAATATTCTAACAAGATGCAATAATCTATATTATTTAGAATTTATAAAAGGAGATTTTATCAAATAATAATCCAATATTATTATCCCAATATTAATAATACGATATTGGTGAAGAAAAAATCATGCTTAGAATACACTGCAAATACATATAGACCCAAAAAATTGACACAGACCTGTAAGCACTGTACTCCACAAATACTGAACTTTCCTTGGGATAAAAAATAAACTTGGTTACTCATACATAATATAGCATTCCTTTAAAATCCAGTATGGTACAGTAAAATATATGCCAAATTGCCAATATAACTTCGATCAAGCTGTCACCCATAATAAGATAGCAACATTTGAAGAAAGTAAAACATGAGCAAGAAACATTACCGAATAGACACGAAACTGCATTTGTCCTAGTTTGTCTTGGATTGATATTACTATCTTTTGTCTTAGGATTTGTTCTTTTGATGGTTGCTCAACGGGCTTTTTTGATCTGTTATGCTGCTCTATCTCAGCTTCCTCTACATGATGCAGTACATCTTGCACTGACTGAGCAATCGAAGCCAGATTTTGCTTATGTAATCTACAAATTAGAGAGAAAAACATATCAAATTACATAACCACGGACAGTTGTAAGTATTAAAGTCGGTTGAATGGAGGGAATGACTGCATTCATCAACTGGGAACAATATAACAATAAAATGATAAGCTCTGGACATAAAAAAATTACATAAAACTTTTGCACTTTCCTTATCCAGATAAACTTAAAATAGAGCTCGAGTGAAAAAAAAAGCATCAAATGACAGTAGTTTAATGTGGGTGCTAAGCATAATTAATCACTGCTTTCAACCAAAAAAAGTTTAAAAATCCAGCCCCTGCCACATTGATAAGTGAATATTTACAGTGAATAACTGCAAACTGAAACTTGATCGCTGGTTTATAGATCAATTTTAGAACTGAGTTTGGTTAAATGCGGATGTGATGCCCATGTCTGCTAATTCCTTCTATCAAAGAAAATCTCATATCACGCATATAAAAGTCAGATCTTCTTAGTCTTTGAGCTTAATAAACCAAAATATTATAGTGTATTATAGCATATTGGCATGAGTTGCTTAAAATGGCTTTTGAATGACCCAAAGCGAAAGAAAACTGACCAATTATATCATAGTTGATTTACAGAAACGCTCAATCCTAGAAGTAATCACTATTCCTTGAGATGTCAGAATGATAGTCTCAAATCTAGAAGAAATAAATCAAACGGTTGAAATTAATAAAAGAAAATTAGCATTTGACGAACTTGTATTAAGCAAACTAAATGACACAGTTCATGGTGTGTGCTAATTTTTTTAATATTATATTACATAACCTCCAAAAATGCAGATGATTTTTCCTCTTTAAGAACCATTTATCTGTCTGCACCGTGTTAAAAGGCTACTTAGAATTTTTTTTAATAATATATTGCATAAACTCCAAAAATGTAGATGGTTTTCCCTCTTTAAGAACCATTTATTTGTCTGCACAGTGCTAGAATGCCACTTGCAAAATACAACTAAGTGTTGTACCATATACACAGCGACAAAATTTTCATATATGTTAGCAAACAAGTGAATGACTAATGCTTTCCATTCAAATTATCAAAGAGTAAAAGACTTAGTAGTTGAGATGAAGGGACCATCGGATGCTGTGTGTCTAACAGTTAAGTTACATAAACATGGAAGAAAGGAAAGGAAAGGATAGGAAAGGAAAGAATAAAGCTTCTACAGGAGGCAGTCAACATTAGATTGGTATAGCTTCCAGAAGTCTTGTCCACTGAAAACATGAAACACACTACCCTTCCAATCCAATAAAAAATGATTAGGCAATAAAGTTACAAAGCTAAATGGAATCATGAAGTTATACAAGCCTTACACATTGCAAAAAGTACACAGCAGAGTGCCACAAAGAATAATGATGAAGCAATTTGCGGTCTGTTAGACTTTAGCTCAAAAGAATTTTAAACATTTGTGAGATCAACAAAATAGCACAATTCCAACAGCACTTGCGTGTCTTTGCAATTACTTGTATGTTTATTTAGACAAACATAAGAGGAAAGAAAAGGAAAAGAAATAAATTTAATGATTAAAAATTAATTTCTATGAATTTTTTAGATCATCAAACAATCAGATTATAAATCAATGGTATATCAACCTGATTTCTATCACATGGACTGGCAATTTTCTTATAGCGGAGGAACATGGTTTGCATATCAAGTTCCATGCTTGGATTTTTTTTTTTATTTGCTTAATTGGGTTGCTTGAATAATACTGTAAAATTCTATAAATTGCATATGTTATATTTTCTTTTGATAATTTTATCTGTTATGTTTCTAAATCTCCTGCAAGTAAACAAAGGTCAAGTGAAGACGAGCCAAGAAAACATAGCCTGGAGTTAATTAAAGACACAAATGTATATTAATTCTTTACAAAGGCTATGCTTAAACATTGATTGCAAGCAGTCCAGTAAAATACCAGTACTAATACCCAATTGACATGACACCCAATTTCCATTCTACAAGGGCAAGCCCTAGCTACAACACAGTATCAATCAGCAATGATGATTTCTTCCTCATCTTCCTCTATGAACGATACACTTATAAAAATCTCCTTACCCTTCTTATTTCCCCCTCCTGATCAGTATAAAATAAAGGCAATAGCTTTTCCACGGGCACCAACTGATAAGTACCTACGTGTGCTATAAATTATGAAAGAGTGAAAGACTTAGTAGCTGACATGAAGGGACCATCGGATGCTGTGTGTCTAACAGTTAAGTTACATAAACATGGAGGAAAGGAAAGGAAAGAATAAAGCTTCTGCAGAAGGTAGTCAACATTAGATTTGCATAGCTTCCAGAAGTCTTGTTCACTGAAAACAGGAAACACACTACCCTTCCAATCCAATAAAAAATGATTAGGCAATAAAGTTACAAAGCTAAATGGAATCATGAAGTTATACAAGCCTTACACATTGCAAAAAGTACACAACAGAGTGCCACCAAGAATAAAGATGAAGCAATTTGAGGTCTGTTAGACTTTAGCTCAAAAGAATTTCAAACATTTGTGAGATCAACAAAATAGCACAGTTCCAACAGCACTTGCGTGTCCTTGCAATTACTTGTATGTTTATTTGGACAAACATAAGAGGAAAGAAAAGGAAAAGAAATAAATTTGATGATTAATAATCAATTTGTATGAAATTTTAGATCATTAAACAATCAGATAATAAATCTATGGTATATCAATCTGATTTCTATCACATGGACTGACAATTTTCTTAGTGGAGGAAAATGGTTCTCATATCAAGTTCCATGCTTGGATTTTATTTTATTTACTTAATCGGGTTGCTTGAATATACTGTAAAATTCTATAAATTGCATATGTTATATTTTCTTTTGATAATTTTATCTTTTATGTTTCTAAATCTCCTGCAAGCAAACAAAGGTCAAGTGAAAATGAGCCAAGAAAACATATCCTGGAGTGAATTAAAGACACAAATGTATATTAATTCTTTACAAAGGCTATGTTTAAACATTGTTTGCAAGCAGTCCAGTAAAATACCAGAACTAATACCCAATTGACATGACACCAAATTTCCATTCTACAAGGGCAAGCCCTAGCTACAACACAGTATCAACCAGCAATGATGATTTCTTCCTCATCTTCCTCTACGAACAATACACTTATGCACAGACAGAAAAATCTCCTTCCCCTTCTTAGTTCTCCCTCCTGATCAGTATAAAACAAAGGCAATAGCTTTTCCGAGGGCACCAACTGATAAGTACCTATGTGTGCTATATAGGACTGTCAATTTAGCATTGTGCTTTCAAATGACTGTGATATGTGATATAATATGTTGCCATTTCAAGCTATACTATGTTTCTTTCTTTTGGGCTAGTCATGTGTTCATTAACTATTTGTTCCTTTGTTGATTAGATAGATAGGATTTTCAATATCAGTTCTTTATTGTGATTCAAATGTCAGTTTAAGTAGTCAAACTTTCAGCCATTGCCATCCAACCATGTTTGTCCCCTCTATTTGGGGTTGACTGCATTAATTTTAACATCAAATTTACTCTATACAAAGCTATATCATTAGTAGTATTCATTTTAAATTTTTTTATTACATTATTTTTTTTTCTTTGGTCTCACTCTACCCTATCACTTTAATAGATTTAACTCTACTAACTAGAGAATCTATTGCCCGTTTGAATATGCCCATACCATCTCCACATTTCTAAACTTCACACATCCATCTTAGTATTCTCATTTCATCTACATTAGCACTTTGTAGATGTTGCTATATAAAAGCCAAAAGATTTTGATCTATAAAGGACAAACGGCATTCATATAAAGTTTTGAAGCAACTTATAGGAAATAAGATAGTTGATTCAAGTGGCAAGAAGAGAGCCATATATTATGGTTCTTTTTACATTTTTTGTACAATGGCTTAATTCTTATTAGGTTGGTGATTCAATTAACGATTTTGCATAATCACTTGTACAAGTGAGTCAGATATTAAAGGGAGTTTGAATTACATTACCGACTTAGTTTAGTTTTTATTAGTTTTGTATGATTGCTTCTAGACTTTCTGAGTTTTGATCCAAATGTCTATTAATCCATTGAAGATTTTCAATTATTGTCTGGTTCACATCTTCCAGATTGATTTTATTTAAGTGATGATTACATTCAATTTTTGATATGATTAATTATTATTAGATTTTTCAAGACTTTTTTAAAATACTTAACAGTTACTTTCATTTCAAATTTTGTATATCCAATTTTTTTCAGAGATTCCCTTGCTGGTACGTTTTGTTAGGCATTATGAATTAAAGGAAATGTTGTGGTTAACTTGGACAGCAGGCAGGTTACACATTCCACTGTGCCGAGATGTGAGGTCTAGGTGGTGATGATTACTCTGAGGTATGTGCTCACGCCCTTGACGGGCATTCTGGGACCCGCCAACTAAGGTTTAAAATTTCGACCCGTGCTGAGATTTCGGTCATGGACCGAAATGATATGGTTTCGGTACCATATCGTGTCGTGTCGATATAGTTTCAGTATTTTTTAAATATAAAATATATTAATTAAAAAATTTAACATAAATATTTAAAAAATAAACAAAATAAACAATATAAAAAATAATCTTTAAAAAAGGAAAAGATATGAAAGTAGATAAATAAATAAATAAAAATTTTATTATAATTTTTAAATTAAAATGAATGAAATATAAAATTAATTAGATAATTTTATTAGGGTTTAATAAAACCTCTTTAGATTATTTCTATCATAACTAGGAGTTGATTAAAATAATTAACCTAAGTTTAATTAAAAAATCCGAAATCTGACACCACTTGCAAGATCATGCGACTTCGGGACTGCTGCGGGGTTGTGCGACCCTCAACCATGGCCGCAGAGATCACGTGACTTCTCCGGCACGACTGTAGTGGTCGTGCGACCCCTTTGCAACAGCCGTAGGGTCACATGACGTATTCGCGGCAGCAACAGAAGGGTTATGAGACCCCTCCGCTGCTATTGCGGGTTCGAGCGACCCCTTCGCTGCGGCCACGGGGTCATGCAACACGTCGCAACTATCGTGGGTTTGGTACAGGGGTCGTGTCGGTCACCGGGCGGAACGAGATGTTTCGCCCATTTCGACCGTCTCGGCATTGCACTTTAAATCATGCTGCCAACACTCATTCAAACAACCCGTGCTACATTCATCCGGCCGGATGTGTGGGTAACGAGGCCACCTTCACAACCTGCTCCCTTCTATCCTATCCAAAGTCAGCCAAACCAACCCTGGTTAACTTGAATGTTTCCTATATTTTTTTGAATGGAGATTAAATATAACTTTGTTACTTAGCTTTGATCAAGTTTAGGTTGTGCTTAATTTTTCAATTTATTTAATATTTTGTTCAACTGGTAGTTAATTACTTTTAGATCTTTTTATATTATGTTTAATTTAAACTTATAAGTTTTATAATCATTCTTAAGTTTTAGTCTCTGTAATGAACTTTCCCATTTCCTCCTGCCTTTCCTTCATGTTGCTTTGCTTCAAAGTAAACACAATCTTACATTTCCCCTAATTCGAAGTAAGCACAGCATACATGTTCAATTGCCAATTTTAGCATCCAATTCTTCATACAAGAGAAGAAGAAGAAAAAAAAAGAAGAGTAATATCTAGGTTCTCAGGTAAACAAGGATTAGATCATACCGCAACTCTTGGAGAGTCTTCTCCTCTCGGGATTTTAATCTGGGGTTTGGAACCCTAGGGGGCGGCGGAGGCAGCCAATCCTCATCATTGTTAGCCTTCTCACCTAATCCCTTTACTGAATTTGGAGGCTTACGAGGCGGCACCCAACCCCCGCCTTGCTTCCCTTTCCCATCTACTTCCTCGTCATCGTCAAGGACAACCACAGTGGCTCCGTACTTACCTTTCACGTTCCCCTCCTACACAACCACTAGAACTGTCAAAGACAATTTCCCCCAGAATGATCAACCGATGAAGAAAGAACCTTATTTGCACTGACGGAGGCATCCGACGCTTTCTTGCGATCGACAAAGGTGATAATAGGGGAAGAATCGAAGGCGTCATCTGTGCGGAATCCAGAAATCACTTGCCGGCCAAGCAATGGACTTCGAATGAAGCGAGAAGAAAACAGGAACTAACCCTGGAAGGCGAGGAGATCCACGGGCTCGACGCGGTTGTAATTGAAGAGAGGCTCGAACTCTTCTTCCTCCTCCAACGTTACCAACGCCGCCTTGGCCGCATCCTGCGTCCAAAACCGAAGATTATTCGAGATCGAGATCGAGATCGAGAGAGGGGGTTCTTGTTGCGAACCATGAAGCGGGCTTTCGACTGCAACTGGAATCAAGACGGACGAGTGAAGCGGCAGAGCAGGGCAAACTTCAGATAGAGCGGCGATTTATAGAATTATCCTGTTTTTATTGGTAAATTCTAGTTTTGCCCCCCAAAAACGTTATTAATTCTTTTAAATATCCTTAAAATTTTAAAAATAGCATCAGTTATCCGCTTGGATAATAATTTAATATTTTTAAAAATTTATCTAATTAAAAAATTAATTAAGTTAGTTAAAAAAAATAATTAAGTTAGTTAAAAAATTAATTAAATTTTATTAATAGAAATTAATTAGATAATATTTTTAAAAAATAAATATAAAAATAAGTGAGAAAGAATATAATTAACTTATAAAATATGATAAATTAAACATCCTTAATAATAGTCTTAATTTTTTTTTAAAAAAATCATTATTTTAGCTCGCTAGATTCTAACCCAACATCCGCTAGATTCTAACCCAACATCGATTACATTTTATTTAAAGGCAATTTTTTTATAAATATATAATATCTAGATCATAATCTAGATAGCTATTGGGACAATATAAATTCTGATCATTTTTAGTATTGTAGAAAAGTAAATAAGATCAATTTAATCAAACTGACATATATTAAATAGTTTTAAAATCTATAAAATATTTAGATATTTTGAAGGTTCCAGATAAACATCGATTTTGCAAAAATAATTAAAAATATATATCAAAGGTTAGGAATATTATGGTACCATAAATATATAAAGTTTTATGTTCTTACCTTAAATTTTACTATTCCGAATAAATCTATCATAATTAATCGATATAAATTAAATATCATATATTAAGTAAAATATTATATAATCTAGGAATGAACTGGACATCATATAATTGCCTTTTGCTATATATATACAAACTTATTACCTTACATACTCTTATGTGGGTGATTATGAGCGACAACTAACGTGACTAGTTGATGTAGAAAAAAATTCAACATCTTCTTCTTCTCTTCAAAATATGCGGGCATATTTTGACTCTCTCTTACCTTCCATTCGTTTCCCGTCGCTTGTTCAAAACCAAAGCTCTAAACCCTCTTCGCCTCTCATCCTGATCCTCTCTTCCCCCACATCGGACCCTAGACACAGACCATCTTCTTTAATGATCAACTCACGTGGAGTGGGTTAGGGTTTTCGTGCAACCTGTACTACTTATCTCCCTCCTCCCCTTTTTCTACTTGTGTTTCTAATAGCGCATTCTATGGGAGTTGCAAAAGGTATGTTGAGTGTGTTTTCTTTTACCCATCATTATAGCTTGTTTGCAAACCCACTGTTTTTTGCAAACTAGCATCAACCTTGGTGTTGGTGTTTGCAAACTAGCTATAATGTGGTGCTTTTTTTTAATACTAGCTACAACGTTATGCTGGTTTGTAAAAACCATCACAGCATGTAATGGTTTTTCTTAATCATAGAAACATTATTTTTGCATATATACATTTGTTTATTTATGTTAATAATTGATATTTTGCCATGGGATTCTAATCATCAATTGATCTTAGTCATAAATTCCAATGGAATAGTGTTTTACGTAACTTTAATGGTTTTTTGGCTGTCCAACAATGAAAAGACAAGATCATGGTTCTATTCATTTATATGATTGACATAAAATGATCATTAAACAATCCCCCTTTGCTTTTTTTTTGACATACAAGATATTTAGCAAATTCATGGTATACTTGTAAATATATTTTAGTTGGGATTCAGCACATCAAACATTTATATTTTCAAGTACATTTTCTAGTATTGAAAGTTAGAAGTGCATAATAGAAAACTAATCAATTTAAATTTTAAGTATCCCAGTAGCTTTTGTTAGAGTGTATACTAAAAGTCTAGTTTTTGTAAACATTTATTTTTGAAATAAGAATCACATTGGTCAAATGTATGTGTTTATTTGTTAAATATAGTTGTCTATTTAATTTATATTGTAGATAACATGGTGTGTGGTGTCACACACAGAAGATCATGTTATCATTTTCTTATAAATTATAAAAAGTATCTCGCGACCAAAATAGAAAGGGACAAACCATTGGAATGGTCGTAGTATAATTTGGAATTAGTTTATCTTGACTATAAAATTACACTAGTACACTATGTGTGTATTGAGTAGGACCATTTGAGGT
>JBBMJZ010031372.1:0-10152 GCA_037833815.1 Zingiber zerumbet
TTGAGGTTTGCATTCTTCCTTTCCGTTTTAGTTATTATTTCCGCTGCGCTAACTAGTTTTGTAGGAAGAAAACGCGATTTGGGGCGGCTATTCACACCCCCCTCTCTAGCCTCGCGTACGAGCGATCCCAACAATTACTACTCCAGATACTCCACTGAAGATTTATTTTTGCTCAGCCAAGGTATGTTTCTAACTCCATACCATGCCACATTGTAAAATACTTATCTAATATATACACAGGGAATCATAACCTAATTAATTCACTTGTTCTATTGCTCTCTTCTATTTCTTTTGTTCAACCTGTAAATCTCAGTAAAGATCATGTACTGGAAATTATTGTTTAAGCCATATTATGAATCTAAGACCACCTCAGTAGCTTAAATCAATTAGAAGTGCCAAAATTCCATGTGATAGTAACTTGAGGGGGGAATATATTATATACACACACCACCATGTTACCTTTTGATCTTTACAGCACAAGCAAAGAATACCTTGTTCTTGCAGCCTCCTGCCACAGCCTTTTATTGTTCCAATGGAATGAATCCATGAGCCAAAGTATATGTTTCATGTGGTTGCAAGCCATGCCAAGGAGATTTATATGTGATGAAAATGACAATTTGTTACTGAACAATAAAGCTTCTCTCCTGCCACATGCAATTGGAATTCCTCTATTGCAGCACTGGACAGTAAAAGACTTGCTCAGCTTTTGTCTGTTCTTTCAGAGGAAAAGGGAAAAAAAAGGATTCTTCCAATCATGTAAACACTACAAGTTACTCTTAATTTTGATTAAGAGTTGAGCTTTGCTTGCTTGGCACTCTTCATCAGAATTCGATCATCGGGTTCGGGCCGCAGCTTAACAAGTTCTTTGTGTCACACACCCCATTCCACCCGCCGATCGACATACGGTAGTAGTTGAGACATTAAAACACTTGTGTTTTTTAGTTCTTCAAGCAGTGTGAGTAGGCAAAGATAAGTGAAAAGCATGAGCCTTTTAGTAGCCAATGAAGACTCATGTGGAACAAGATCCAAGAGAAATCTGTGCCTTTTGCTCTGTCATATTGGTGGAGAGGACCATATCAAAGGATCAATGGCTTTATGTCTTCTATGTTGTATATTTGAAATTTTGAGTTTATTTTTACATATAAAATATTATTTATGAAAAACAAAAATTCTTCTTATGTTTCTTCTCACCCCAAATCTATTAAAAAAAAGATCAAACTAGCATTAAAAACAAAGTTAAAAGCTTTGGGAAAGAAAAATCTATGGGTCCCTTGGAATTGTATGATTGACTCCCAAAAGTAATATCATTGGACTCTTCCAATTATTATTATTATTCACAAGATCCAAAAAAAATTCCTACCAATCAAATATTTTCATTATTATTAATAAAATCAAATAAACAAATAATAATCTTCCTAGATTTAAGCTAAATATTATAACATTATTTCATTTTGGAAGTTCTTTTGAGCTGTAAAAATATTGCCTTCTGTGTCCCCATGACAAGTAATTTCATATGCCCCCCTTTAACTCAATTAATTCACTTTCGACCTTATTAAGAAAAGAAATACGTTGCTCCAAAAAGTAAAATTATCATAAATCCAGGGGCTAACTAGATTAACTAATATCCGATATTCAAGGACTGATGTGTAAAACGTGCACAAAATTAGACCGCAGTTCGAATTTTATAGATTAGTTCTCCCACTTTGGGAATTCTCAGACCTACCTTTCCTCGGTTCACTAACCGAACACATGGCAACGGAGCTACAAAACGCCGGGCTCAGTGAAGCAGTCACACTGCCTGGCAAAGGGAGAAAGATGATCTAAGACTTTGGCTCTCCTCCCGCGATCTCTTCCTTCGCGAGCACTCAATGCTCTCCTCGAATCCACCAACTCGTTCAGCAACTTTAATGGGGGTAGTAGATCTCTTGCGCTGCCTTCTCCAAGTCAGATTCCTTCTTGCTCACATTTTGTGTTCTTTGATAGTTAAAGCGTGCTCTTTCTGAGCACCCTATTTGCCGCATTTGGCCATAAGCTTTCGTTCCACTCGACCCCCATTCCAAATCGCGGGCTCTGTGCCACTGCCTGATGCATTATCGGCGGAAGCGGCTAAAAAGGAGATATTTTCGTGCTGTATGAAGCCTATTCGAGCTTAAAGTTTGTTCAGCTGTTTTTCCATTAATGAGGATAGGTTGGCGATGGGAGCTTTCTTGTGCTTTATTTGTGGTGGTTACTTCTGCTATTTTTCAACTGGAAGGTAACACATTTTACTGTGAAAAAACGTTCCTTGTGTTTATCTTCTTTCCAGATCCTTCCGTGCGCGAATGGAGTGTGATATATCGCACATTTGATGCAATCCTCGTTCTCTCGTGTACAAATTGGATTACGATTGTCAAGACCTTGTTGTTTTTAGTGATTTAACAATTGTCATTCAGCCATTTATTTTGTTTTCCAACATGGGTTTGACGGATTTTACTTCAGGTATTATTGCAAATTGCATTGTATTACAACAATGTTTTGCCAGGAATTATTTTGGATAAAACTCATGTCTGAGTTTATGCTGAATTTTTTGTTGCGAAGAACTTCCTATGCTTTGTCAATATTTCAGCATCACAAACACATCATTTTATCTATTTTCTTTTCTTATGGCTCTTACCTAAAGCTTACTTTGGCAATTAAAATACACTTAATATATACCCACTGAGTATACATATTTCATTACCTACAGTTCTCATACTGCACTTATTTATTGGCATTTTCTAGATTACTTTCTTCTGAAAGTATAATTGCAAGGTGTAAACAAAACTTATGCTTTGTGTCCTAACTTCTAACTTATCTTCTGTGTGCATTTTATTGCAGGGTTCAGCGTAGCTCCTTTGCCTGCTTCATTAGACTATCCATCACAGAAAGTGAGCAGTCCTGCACAATCTCCGGAAAATCGAAGTGCATTTGCACCTAGATCAGTTGCTTCCTCAAACGGTAAGAATGCTTTGATTAACTAAACTCAGGTAAAAAAGGTTTGCATACTTAAATCCAAGTGTCTGTTTTTCTTTCTCATCAGTGTCATTGCCTACATATGATGCCGTGCCACCTAGCATTCGCCCTGTAATTCCTTCTGTTCTACCTTCTTCTCCCACTACTAATGATGCTAATGGAGATAAATGGCCAAGAGATATAGCTCCAGCAACAAGAAGTCAACCGAGCACTCCTGTTTCATCGGGTAATCAATGTTTTATTTATTTACCTTGCAGAATGGGGATAATCCTTTACATACACACCTCCACCATCACTGATGCTTGTCATAGAGAATTGAACGATGTCTTATATTAATACATTGCCACATGATCTTGGTTGATTATGTGTGTTTCAAGTTATAAATGTTTCATTTACTTTGCAGGATCCATTATATCGTCCCCAAGACAATCTCAGCCTAGTCCATCCAACAAAACACCAATCATGCCAAGGATGGATCCAAAAGCTGCATTTGCTCCACATGCTGTCTATTTCTATGGTGAGCAAAGAGAAACTGGCATTTGCTTGTTGGAGCTCTAGATCGACATGCTTTGTTATTTAAATTATCTAATATGCAGGACCTTCAATGCCACCTGCGGCAGTGGCTTCCCCTGTCGCTAACGGGAAGAGATCTGAAAAGCCAATTGCTTCACCCCCAGTTGGAGCCTATAAGCATTTGCCTCTGATAGATACTTCACCCTCACAAGGTAATTCGTTTGAGTAATTCAGAGTTAAAAAAAAATGCAAATTGTGTGTGTTTTTTTTATAATTGTCCTTCCCTTCAGGATCTTCCCCTATGTTAAGCCCTGTGCCAGATAAAGCTAATCCCTCAAATTCATTACATGGTTCATCAGTATCACATGCTCAACCTCCAGAAATACCTGCATCTCCAGTCCAACAGCGAAGAGCTAGAAAAAGAGGAAAACATTCATCTGCATCAGCTTCTCCATTTTCACCACCACCACACATTTCAGGTGGATACTGTATTTGAAAACAAAGTGTTTTGTAGAGAATCCATGGTTGAAAAGTTCTTTTTATTTGGTTTATGAAGTTTCTATTGTTACTCCACCTCCTGAGATCTTCCCCAAGTACAACAGAATGCATCATGCTTCTCCACCCTCTCATAAAGGTACTGAGAGATAAAAGTTAAAGCAACAAAGGGAAAGGTGTAAATTTATAAGTCTGCTTCCTGTATTTATTTTTCCTTTTTGCTGCAGGCTCCTCTGTTTCCGTGACTCACACTCCGGCTCCTTCCTCGTTAACTACCCCTTATGCAACAAATGATTGTAAAACTCGACTTAGTTCTTCCCATATTCCTTAAAATGAATCAAACACCTTTTTTTTGTTATTCATAATTTTTTTGCTACAGGGTCAAATCTTTCCCCCATGCTCACTCCTCCTGCCTCATATCCTGAATCCTCAAGCTCAGTGGAGGCGCCACCTATGTTGTTCCTACCACCACCACCTCCAAACTTGGGTATACAGATCTTGTGCACATTTGGTCAGCCAAAGTTGGTTCCTTTCTTAATATGTATGTTGTCATCATGCAGATTGTAAATCATTAGTGTGTGAGGGTCCTTTAGAAAATCCCCCTCCAGGATCATCATGTGTCTGTGTATTGCCAATTCGAGTTGGACTTCGTCTAAATGTCACACTATATACATTCTTCCCCTTGGTTCCTGAGTTCGCAGAAGAAGTGGCTTTCGGGATCTATATGAACCAGAGTCAAGTGCGCATTATGGGAGCAAATGTTGCCAACGAACAGTCTGAGAGCACAGTTGTCCTTATTGATTTAATTCCTGTCAAGGAGATGTTCGACAATTCAACAGCATTTTTCACATTTGAGAAATTTTGGCACAAGGATATAGCCATAAACACATCCTTATTTGGTGATTATACTGTTCTCTATGTTCTTTATCCAGGTTAGTATACACTTGTTTTTAGTCATTTTATTGTTAATGGCGGATTCATTTCTCTTGAGCTGACAGTCTTCGAATGGAATTTTACAAATGTTTATCTTTCCAGGACTTCCTCAATCTCCACCTAGAGTTCCTGCTGATAGTAACGATGGTGATAAGGCATTTGCGAATAACAATAATTTAAGGACAATGAAGCCTCTTGGTGTTGATGTGGGGAAACCAAAGAAGAGAGCTAGTGGAACACTAATTGCTGTTATTGTTCTATCGTGTTTTGTAACCTTACTTTTGGGCATGGGGGTGGGGGCTGTATGGCTGCTTCAGTTAAAACAAAGTGATCGCAATCATCTTGCTGCTACAAGTATACAGAAAATGTTTCCATTATTTGTTGCTCCATCAGGTATGGTCTTATAAAGATTGATAACTATGTTTTGTTTTCATATGAACTTTTTGTACTCAAAGCATCTCTGTGGATACATAGGCTTATTACATCAGTAGGAATCGTGATTTTCCTTGCGTTTGTTAATTTATACGTTTGTGATGATAACCTGCAGGGACCAGGCACATGAGACTTGGAAGGCTTAGTTCAGAATCGGCATCAATAAACTCTAATGTTGCAACATATACTGGACAAGCAAAGACATTTACTTTAGCTGAGATTGAAAGAGCTACAAAGAGATTTGAGGAAAGTAGTATTATTGGAGAAGGTGGTTTTGGGCTAGTCTACCAAGGTACACTTGAAGATGGAACCAGGATTGCTGTGAAGGTTCTTAAGAGAGATGACCAACAAAGTGGTCGTGAGTTCTTTGCGGAGATTGAGATGCTTAGCCGTTTGCACCACAGGAACTTAGTCAAGTTGATTGGTATATGTGTAGAGGAGCACATACGGTGCCTTGTTTATGAACTAATACCGAATGGAAGTCTGGAGTCACACTTGCATGGTAAACAGTCGGATGATATTGAATCCATTATAAGATGACCCGAGTCTGCTCCACTTTGCAATTTGCTATGCTACGAGTGACTGGCAATTGATTGAATTGAATAGTGTTTTTAAACATATCTTTTTGCTCACTCACTATACTTTATTGGCAGGGTTCGACAAGGAAACCTCTCCGCTGGATTGGGGTGCTCGTTTGAGGATCGCACTTGGTGCTGCTCGAGGCCTTGCTTATTTGCATGAAGATTCAAGCCCACGGGTCATACATCGAGATTTCAAGTCCAGCAACATCCTATTAGAGCATGATTACACCCCCAAAGTGTCTGATTTTGGCCTGGCTCGAGCAGCATTTGATGAGGGAAGTTTACACATTTCAACTAGAGTAATGGGAACTTTTGGGTAATTACCTAATATTGTTCTATAGCATCGGGTGAATTCACATATGCTTAATTTAAATCCGCTACCTTAACTTTAATTGTTTGTGTGTTCTCTCTTAGTTACGTGGCTCCCGAATATGCAATGACCGGGCATCTCCTTGTCAAGAGTGACGTCTATAGCTATGGCGTCGTGCTGCTTGAACTTCTTACTGGAAGGAAGCCCGTTGACATGTTACAACCCCCTGGCCAAGAAAACTTAGTTGTATGGGCTCGCCCTCTTCTTACAAACATGGATAACTTGGTGACAATAGTTGATCCAGCTCTTGGCACGGACATACCACTTGACAGTGTGGCAAAAGTTGCAGCCATTGCTTCAATGTGCATTCAGCCTGAAGTCTCTCACCGTCCATTTATGGGGGAGATCGTTCAAGCCTTAAACTTAGTTTGCCAAGAATGCGACGGGAACAATGGAACAAGAACTTACGGGCATGAGAATCTGTCTACCCAAAATGCAGTGGCAGGGATTAGCAATGGATTAAGCATCGAAGCTGAGAGAGTGCTCTTGGAGTCCTATCTTCTCAGTTCACCTATAAGTTTCAATAGTGAAGATTCTGATTTGTTTCGAAGGCAGTCAAGCTCTGGTCCATTAATAGCAAGCAAGAACAGGCAGTTCTGGCAAAAGCTAAGAAGTACATCATCAACTGGGAGCATGAGTGAGCATGGAGAAGCGCTTAGGTTTTGGTCAAGAACATATCTCGATGAGCCATGGAATTATGAGGGCGCAAATTGTAGAGTCCAAATCGATTGAGTAGTAGAATAAGAATAGGAATAAAAATTGGAAGATCAATTTGCAATTGTATTGTCTTGTGAAGTTCTTGTATTTGTGATTGTTTTGTGTAGTATTTTGTGTTTATTTGGGACTAAAATAAACTCTTTGGCTCTGAGATGTGTTTGTAGACTTTGTTTCTTCATTTGATCTCAAAGTAAATCATTTTTTGTTTGGTTGAATAACATGAATTTGAGAGATAATGATATACATAATCCACAAAATGGTTGCACATGAGAATCTAAAATGCATATGCAAGATTCAGTAACACATGTAAAACACAACCAGCAAGATTCAGTACTAAAAACCAGCAAGATACTAAATCAACACAAGCATTGCGAGCCTTTCGCTTCATTGACATTGGAGAAAAGGTTTGTCATTGCAACTCCACTGTAATCCTTTCACCTTGAATGAGATACAGACACTAACTGAGAGAATACTAGTAGCAAAGTCATCTGTGACAGTTCAGTTATAGTGATTTAGAAGTCACTGTCAATAAGTGGATTGAAACAAATACGTTGAAGCTGAATGTAGAAACAATATGATTTACTAACTCAGCAACAGGATGAGCAGCAAGAAAAACAAGATAGCGGTGATTTTCGTGCTGTAATAATTTCTGCTCTTGGTGCTTCGGTCATTTCAGGAGGTGGTTGAGGCACAGGTGGTTGCATCTGACCTTCCTCACGAGGATGATCCACCAATTCACCATTAACAGATCCACTTCTGCTATCGGCTGTCAATCTGAAACAATAAAGTTTTCAACATGTGTGTATTTCAATTCATATGAATAAGGAGAAAAGTCAGATTGCTGCATAAATACAATGTGCTCATGTACATTGGAAATGCAAAGGAACGGTAGCTCTTCACACTGCCCCCATCAGATAACTGAGATGCGCTATCAGAATTACTAGTGCGATGAACTGTTAGAGGTTTGTCCTTTTCAGCATGCTTCTCTGTGGTTGCCTTAAGAACATCTTCCATGGCTTCAGCATTTGCAGTGTCAGCATCAACTGTTTGTTGTAAACTAGGTCCTGCTTCAGCATCTTTTAATGGAGAAGTGCTGCTAATATGGGGAGAAAGCGGAGGATATCCATCCAATTGGCTATTGTACAAGCTGCTCAGATCTCCAGATTTACCCACTTGAATACTGAACAATGATTCATTAGAGGCAACACTCCATTCCATCATAGCAGTGGATTTCGTCCTGGCAAATACTGAAGAGGGTATCCTCTTTGGATCAGGGACATTTGGTCCATATGGCATTTCAATTAGAGAATGATTCCCTTCAACTGATCCAGGGGTACCCGAAGCATCATATGAGACTGATATTGCTGTTGATGATATACCTGGGGAAGTTGATCCAGAAATCATACCCTGAACCATCCCCAAATCCTTCAATTCTTGTTCACCGGAAACACTCAAATTTGCATTTGATAGTGCATTTTCAATCGGAAGTGGCAGTTGTGAATTGCTTCTTGGTATCTCATCAAGCACTGCAATTGGCTTTCTGGGCTGACTCGTATCTATCAGGAAGAAATCATCCTCAGATGATGTGCCTGAAGAAGATGGAGTTGAGCATGATGACGTTTGCTCTGGGGTTTTAGGCTCAACTCCTAGCTTGGGAACATCAGGCTTGTGTAAAACAACAGTTGCATTTGCATCTACCTTTTCTTGGTGAAGACTTGCATTGCCATTTTCAGCACTAGTTTTTTCATGTTCAGAAGCCATATACACCCAGTGTCTGCATGAAGTTGAGCATTACTGACTGAACTATTATAATATTTACTATATGTTAACTAGCACTATGAGATACGACAATTAAATAATAAGAGTTATTTGATAAATAACCTTACAGAATTTTCTAAAATTTTTAAGAATTTTTTTGGGATTTAAATGGAGTCCGTTTGACATGTTTAAGGGAATGAATCGATTAGGCTTAGAGAAAGCCTATTTGGAATATTCATTTAATTGAGAGTTGATTGAATTAATTAACCTAAAGTTTTAAATATAAACCTAAGTTTTATATATCCATCTTCTCATTATTTTCGCCCAATACCTTTCACTCCTAATCTCACCACCGCCCTCCTCCCTCACGACCTCATCACGCTGCCTAGCCGAACGCCAACGCCATTGTCACCGGCCATCCGTGCAAGACCAGCCGGCGACATAGCAACCATCGCCATTGCAGGAGGCAACACTGTGAGCCCGGTGATGCTGCCCCATCTCCCGATCGCTGCCTCTTTGTCGTTGGTGTTGATCCGCTCCTCCGCTGCACGGATTATCATGGTCGAGCCTTCCCATGACCTAGCCGCCGACCGTGTGACAGTCCAGGTGATGCTGCCCCATCTCCCAATCGCTGCTTATTTGTCGTTGGTGTCGATCCGCTCCTCCGCTGCACGAATCATCGTTGTCGGGCCTTCCCTTGACCTAGCAGCCAACCGTGTGACAGTCGGTTGTCGCACCAACGTTGCCCCGCCTGTGCCCTATTCCAATCAGTGCCGCTCCGATCCATCGGATGGCGCCGATCCTCTGTCCCGACCACCACGGTAGTCCACGGGTTGAGGTCATGTGCTTCTTCTGCTGCTTGATCTTCCGGCCTCTGATCCCCTTGCCGGCCGAGAATATAGATTTTGGTTATCCCCCGTGCCACCGCTTCGCCAGAGCTGTTCTGGTCATTACAACTCTGGTTGTGAGTCACCAACAACCACATCGGAATTGCGTGAGTGCTAGGGATGAGTTGTGGCTTTACCGGTTCTCCTCTGGACTTTATTTTGAGAGATAAATTGTGAGATTACTTTGGCTTGTCATTGCAACTCCGGCCCGCGCTGTTCGCCGACGATGCGCAACTCCAAGCATCTCTTTCGGTCGTGGGTCACCTTCAATTGTGAGTAGGGATGTAAACAAGCCGAGTCGAGCCGAGCTTTGAGGTGTTCAAGCTTGTTTAATAAGGTAACCAAGCCGAGCCGAGCCGAGCTTAAAATGAACCAAGCTTTTGAAATGAGTGTTCAAACTTGGCTTGATTTATTTTTTATGAGCTTGAGCTTGTTTGAAGCTTGGCTTGAGCTTGGTTCGTTTAGATGTTATCAA
>JBBMJZ010031380.1:0-10151 GCA_037833815.1 Zingiber zerumbet
ATAATTATACTAAGGAGTTCCTCTGCTTCTGACTTAGAGAAGATAGATTGGTGATAACTCCTGTAACAGAAGAAAATGAAATACAATTACACAATATGAAATTCAATAATAATCACAGTTAGCCTCATTGACTATCCCTAGGATGACCGGCCCAGCCCCACGGAAGTTTCCCACCGGCCACTAGGATAAATCGGAAAGCGCACGCGGCGGCCAGCCCAGATGTTGCTTTGATTGCGCCCCCCATTTGGAGAAAAATTCCTACAAATACACCGTAGCTAAGGTTCGAACCGCGGGTGCCTGGGAAACAACCTGGATGTCCTACCCCAACATCATGACCCCGGGAATAATAATAAACCTTTTGATGCTCTTTGAAGTCATGGTTATCGTTATGTCAACCTTAAATAATATTAAACTAGTCTTATGGTGGTAAAAAGTAACTATACTCACCTGGTGCTCTCGTCAATTCGTCTTAGGGTTAACACGGAATAGTGACTAGTACATGAGAAAAATAATTATCTCAGTTATATCAAAATTCGAACCCCAGATGTTATGATAGTAGCACTTTATATAATTCACGTACTAGTCAGATCAACCCGAGAGAGGACAATATTAAATTGATCATAGAATTGCAGATGATGCTCCATTCTGAAGAGAGCAAAATTGTGTATTAAACAGCATTATGGTGCAGCTAGCCCTTTTAATATGCATCCGCCCATGTAACATTATAATCCCCAATCAGGGCTTCGGGGATCGCCAACGCCTTCCAAACCGCCGGCGAAGCAACGATCCTGTTGTTCCGGCACGGCGGATAAAACCCCTGCTCCTCCTCGCACCCGCCCACCGAGTCGCACTCGTCCACCACCGTGGCCGCCACCCGCCTGCCGTTCCCGCTGATGGTGATGTTCCTGTTGCATCGCGACCCGCCGTCGAACCACCCCGTCGACAACGAAGCCACCATCTCGTCGTCGCTGTGGTACCTTCCGTCGCAGCTCGCGGCGCCACCGCCTCCCCCGCCCTGGGCGAAGCTGCTGATGACCATACTCGCCGGCGTCTCGCCGGTGACGGGCGGCGAGCAGAGGTACTGAGGGTACAGCACGCCGGCCGCGCAGCAGTCTTCGGTGTCTCCGCCGGTGCAGTTGGTGGAGTTGCCGAGGAGGTACCCGCTGACGGTGCAAGGATCGCCGGTGAGCGGGTACCTGAAGCAGTCGTGGGAAGCACAGACGTGCAAGACCACTGCCAAGGAAGCCGCCAGAGAACTCACCATGCTTGACAAATGCAAATGATTCAAGTAAAATAAGAGGCCAAATTTAATGGCTCAACGCCATTGGCGGACAAAGTCAATGTCATCGTCATTCCTATTTACTAATCACATAACTCTCATACGTGAAATACAAATATCAGGGAAAAAAAATAAGCAAAACAAATTATTACGAAAATTCTATTAAAATTTCTTTTTGTTTAGTTGGCATCATCTATCAACCTTAAAAAAAGATCCGGCCACCATTCTCTGTTGTTTCTATGAAAAGTCTCGAACCACTCCAATTACTTATAGTATTCGATTTTTTTATTGGAATGAGAAAAAGTCAAATGTTTGACAAAAGTATGCCACGTTCTCGATGGACTTGAATTGATAATATATCTATCTACATATTAATATTATTTATTTTCAAAGCATTCACATCACACGCCACTCGAAAGGACTCTTGGTCGAATCTGTCTCATATTCATGGGCTCATGTTCTTTGACTTTAATCAGCCCAATGCGGAAGCGATTTATAATATCCCTCACAAGTGACTCACATCCTCGTTTCTACAGTATGAGTAGATAAATTATTAGAGAAATATAGTGATCCTCTATGCCAAGGAAGTCAAAGCAACTTTATTTAATATAGGTATCTAGTTTTTTTAGCCAATTGATTTTAGAATGATTGATCCTAATAAAAATTTTTTGTCGATCACTCAGATAAATTAAAAGGTACTCATAGAATCCTATTCAAACGGTCAATATTTCTAGAATTGTTATCCCATTGGATGGAATCCTTATCGTACATTGCAGCTGAAAGTAACTTTATTAGTGAGAACAAAAGGTGGTATACTTTATTCAAAATAGTCCAATGTCTTCGGCCCTATCATAGAATGCTCTAAGATATTTAAATTAAATTTCATTGGTGTTTTACAAATTCTCCTCATACTCAACTCTATGTGGTTTTTGATTTTGCTTGATTGCTAACATTTCTACTTGATTCAACTTGATTTCAACATTAAAAAGACAATTTTGCTTCATGGCTAAGGAGTGATTTTTGTAATCAATAGGTCGTACGTTTGAATCTCATCCATAACCTTTTGATTACTTTTATTTTTATATATAGAAAGAGGGACACACCAGAAAAACTTATGAGAAACAAAAAAAATAGGCATTTGCTAATAAAAAATACAAAAATGGAAAGGACATTTTGAAATGTTCTCTTAATGTATTGCCACAATCAGCTGGTGAAACAATATTCCAACAAATTTATCAAATCTGTTTATAACCACCTAATATTGTACATGACTATCCATTGAAATCTTTTAAAAACAAACTTAACAATTGTGTTCAAATACATTTATGCATCCAACGGATAGTCTTACCCAATGCATCAGTTCATATTCCATCCACAGTAATTTCACTACGTCTGACTCTTTCCTTTCTTGGATTTTCTCTTATTCTCTTGTATCTTCTTTTTTTTAGCTTCAGGAGTGATCCACACATAATCCAGTGGAATCACAAAAGGATCTTGTATATCTTCCACTCGGCTACTAGGTCCTAAGCTTATGGAGTTACTTTGGTGATAGGGTGCCTTTATCCATCGAATCCATGAGCTTGACGTCTGTGTTTCAGGGGACTGACTCCCAGGACTAGAAGGCGGCGTTGAGAACTCTTCCAATGGCTGTAGCTCCTCAAATTTAGTGAAAGTAACCAGGACGCGGATAGTAGGAACAACTGGAATGGCAATCTGCAAATATCTGTTATTATCAGATTAACATAGAGATGTGTTCCAGACAAGACTCTTGCAACCATCATTTAGCTCTCAAACATTGAGTTGGATTCACATGCTGCTGGAACAAATTTGTTCATAGTCAAATAGATTGAATTAAATTTCATCATCATTTTCTTTACAAAGTGCAAATTTGGAGGTAGACCAATACTCATGAAAAGAGAGCAATTGAGACAAGCAATAAGAAACCAGAAGGTAGGTTATGAACAATCAGGTGAAGAGAACAGAAAAATGCAGAATATATCACACAACAAAATGACACAATCACCATGTGGCTAAATAATTTGGACGACGACCAAGATGCTAACACTTCTAATTTCTACGGTAGTAGATGCTAGATTTGCTCAATGTATTAGTCTAGTTATTTTGCTTATCTC
This sequence comes from Zingiber zerumbet, assembly GCA_037833815.1. NCBI lineage: Eukaryota > Viridiplantae > Streptophyta > Magnoliopsida > Zingiberales > Zingiberaceae > Zingiber > Zingiber zerumbet. Next base: position 3,412 of record JBBMJZ010031380.1, read on the forward strand.
AAGTTTAAAGTTTTAATTAAAAAATAGATACCTATTTTTGGCACAATCTTTAAATCTCTAACTTCAAACGTTAAAATGGAAAAATTCTTTTTAAAATAGAAGCGAACTTGTTCATGTTCATTATTCAAACATAGTATACCTATTACCTGTCCATGCCAAATTCTAAATGACCCAGGTAACTTCATCTAGTATGCATAGCCAAAAGTGAATGAATTAGTTATTACAAAAAAAAATCATTAACAAAAATCGTTAAATAGAATTCTATAAATGCACCAATTGTTCATCTTTAGGAAGATATTCCATGTTGAACATGCACCTTTAATAAAGATCAACAACAAAAATAATTCTGTCAATATTTAAAATGTTATCTGCATTGCTTTCTTGAAATGGCAAAATATCTATTCTTTTTCACACACTAATATTTAGACTCTTCATCTAGCCTTCCAGTACCCATGTCAGACACCCAACACTATGAGTCAAGCACCAATACATTTTTGTTTACCACATAAAAACATGTAAAACTTCTTAAAAAATGAGATCTTAAAAATCTAAATCCACACCCATATCATACACATGCACACTGAGTCTACGTAACATAGATGCACCAAAACTTTAGATTGGCATTAGTACCATGGCTTGGATATATGGAATAACTCATTAACTTTTTGTTTTCAACCACTAGACCAAAGTGGTTAAGCCGCAGTGATGGACTCCACTAAGCTTATAACCTCCTTTATAATCCCATAACTAACATGTGAGGATAAACTAAGTTGTCATAAACTCTCTCACTTTAGGTTTGAGTGCCATCAATCCTAAGTTTTAACTCATATATCATAATCCACAAACATCCCTAACATATGAGGCCCATTAATGGATCTGTCATCGTATACGCATTGCTTTGCATACATCTCATCATAAATAGAATTAGGTCCACTCTAGTACAAATCCTCCCAATTTTACATTAGTGAGATAATTGATTCGTTAACTCATAAAGTTTAATGATTGAACCAATTGCTTAAGTTAAGTATATTTAAGAATATAAAGCCCTTCCATTCGCTTACAACTCACCATGTAAGACTAAACTATGGTGTCAAAAGTTTGCTCTACTTAAAACTTGACGTCTTGTCAAATCTGTAATACAGAGTCTAGAATCATCATTGATCACATGTACAAGTGATGTCCAATAATAACACCATTATACATAAGCACCTCTTTCCATATGCCACTATGCCTAGCTATAGATTCAGTTTCAAACAAAATCCAGATCCATGGAGTGAACTACCTCATTAATTTGGTAGGCCCAACCAGTGACCGAGTTAAATATAGTACACATATATTACTTATAAATTGCCAATGCTAGCACACAACTCAACATGTGAACTAAACTAAGGCATGAAAAACCTTCCCAACTTAAGGTCTAACATTCTCGTCAAAACCAAAAGTTCAACTCAGTTAAAAACCAACCCTAATTGATGGTAGTGAGACCCAATAGTGGCTTTGCCATCAGGCAGGCTCAATCCTTTTCAAACATCCCCACCATGTTTATAATTAGTTAGTCTCTAATACCAATTATCACAGTTCATATAGATAAGTGAATTTTTGCATTGATGCTACAATTCACTGAGATATAATTTCCCTTTACATGAATTGATCATCATATTTAATATCTCATATGACTTAGCTACGGCAATGAGTTGCTTTTATTTAGTTATGGTATTGGCTTATATTTATTTCCTCACTTCATCATCTTATGTGTAGCTTAAGATTTATCTATTTGTGTATTTGATTGTGACTAGTGGTATTGACTCTTTTATTTTTTGCCTCTGGTTTTCAAACATAATTCACAATAGAGAACTAGAAATTGTTTTTGGTAACCATCAAGTGTTCACTCAAGGATGTACTAATACAGTCTCTTTATTTGAAAGTGTCATATTTTGAAGTCTTTTGTTCTGCTGCTTTCTGTCAAAGGAATCTAGTTGTTGTATGAATTTTCTATTATGCTTTTACCCTTATGCATTTTCTTTCATCCCTGACTATTTGTCATGTGATGTATGTACATCACAATTATCATAAGATTGAAGGAATTTTCTTAGATTCTTTTTTTTTGTTTTGTGTTTTCAGCTTTAAAAATTTTATCGATGTTTCTTCAAAACAAAGTGACTTAGTATAAGGACATGAATTATAGGTCTTGCCAAGGATTAAGGTGTTAGAGCCTAAGACCTAGGTTGCTAAGCAAGATCCACTAGCTTTGGTTAGCAAATGATGATTTTTAATCAGAAGGACATCCACTTTTTGGTTCAATTCACTACCTTTTTAGAATCATATTTATTTTAAATAGCGAGAGTGCTATGGGTTACATTTTAATATTTATTTGATATGTAAACTTGGAGATTTATAATATATATATTTTTAAAACAAATGCCTATTAAGAAGAGTGGATACCATCAACAATTGAGTATGATATGGGATAAAACAACAAAAGGCAGTAGAACAATACAAAATATCAGTATTAAAAAATTCAAAAATTAGAAGAGAATAAGAGAAAACATGAGATTAAAAAAGAGATTGTGGAAGAATGAAAAATGAGTAGGAGAATTAAGAAGTTGAGAGATTTAGAATGTATTTAGATGGGGGATGAGGGTGGAGGTACTTATAACGAAAATTTGAGAAATTTTTATAATATTTTGAACTTTTAAGGATATTCTGGTAAATTTACAGCCAAAAGACCAATAATACTACTTTTTGTCATTATAGGGCATTTGAATGGTATTATTATTATGTTTTTGATAATCCAAATGTCTGGGAGGTAGACGGTCTTCCCTCCTGGTTCACATGGTATTTTATTTTTAGAGGAAGAGGAGGGGGGACTTGGTTAGTCAATATACATGTCATGCCCAACCTAGCCCATGGTTAAGCAGGTGCCACCTAGCCTATGTTTAGGGCTTGAGCCCTACCTAATTGAGACCTCTAAGTAGGTGTAATTAGGGTAGAATTTTGTTATAGATTTATTATACAGATCTTGGTGTTAAAGCATGATTAATCTAAGATAAATTAATTAAACCAACAATTTAGTTATGGGGTTTGGATGCATTTAATTGGTTTACCTAATCAAGTTAGCATAGGTCTAATAGGATTAGTATTGATTTATTGAGAACTAGAACTAAAAGTGAAGTTATGTCTGTTTAGACTGAACCCAATGGTGAAATTCTAGTTTAATTTACAAACTGAGCTGTGAGTCGTCTGCTAATTATGAGCACCTATAAGCTTGGAAAAGTGAGCTATGCTTAACTTGGGCTAAAGTGCAGCTCAACAAAGCCAATGGATTATGAAAACCTAGGAATTGTGAGATATATGGAAAGGGAAATCCATGTGATAGTTTCATCCCACCTATGAGTGATAATTCCAGGTTGAGTTAGACTTTAATTTTTACAGGGAGTGAAGTGGTGACAAACCTAGTTCAATCTCATATGTTTTAATTGTGGGCTGATGAGGGAACTTATAAGCTTAGAAAAGTGACCTAATACTATCTTGGGCTAGCAGTTCCTCTAACAAAGTCAATGGGTTATATCTCTCACCTAGTTGGTAAGATAATTAGACTACAACAACTATAACAAACCTCTCTTTAGAGATGCATACTTGAGACAAATCTATTATCACCTTCCGGTAGCCAAATGAATCCGGCTAATAAATGATTAAACTTGACTTACCACTTTGTCCTGGTATAGATTATATAGTATGTAGCCCAGAGATGTTCCGATGTCTCATTAAATGTCTGAGACTTGAAGAGGCTAACCATCGATAGATATCCTTGCAATGATTTCAAATGTGCATATCCTGATATATGTGACTATTTAATGCAATACACCTGGCTAGCTTCCTTGCTTCCCCTTTTACGACTCGGAAAAATAACTCTACCAAAATTTCACTATTCGTCTACATGCTATCTCTCTCTCATAATGCCTTCATATCTAAGGTTCTAAAATTTGCTAGGCGCTAGCTGGGCATTAGACCAATGCCTAGCGCCTAGGCGGGGACTAGGCACCGCTAAGCGGATTCCACGGTATCAACATAAATTACATAATAAATCACATTCTATAACTCTAGCACAATAACATCAAATTTAAATGAGTTCAAAATTACAAAACTAACAAAATATCACAAATTTATTCTACTTCTTGTTCTCTATAATTTTCAACAACTTATTCTTCATCAGAAACAAACTCAATATCATCATCGAACACAAACTTAAGGTTACATTTCAATTTTTTTTTAATTGGACTTTAAATTTAAAAGCCCAAACTAAAACAAATCATGAAAACCCTGCACTATTTTCCTGACCCCTAGACGATTCGGCCTATTAGTTGGCGCCTAAGGATGCCTAATCCCGCCTAGGGGCCAAGGCCGCCTAGGCTAGCTAACTAGCATGTTTTTGGTGCGGTTGGCTAGCGCTTAGCGCCTAGGCGGCTACGTAGGCCGATTTTTAGAACACTGTTCATATCACATCATCTCATATGGATCTTCTTTTGTCACCTCATAGTAAAAGAAACATGGCACATACAATCTTCATTCATTAAAGGATGGACAATTTAGGAAAAATACTAAATATGCCATTCAAAAACTTGATACTCTCTCAGTGATGTTTTCACATTCAACCTATCCTTTCATACTTCAGTTTCTAGTAGATCATTGACAAAGAAATACATTCCTTGATATTCTTGGGAAATGCATGTGAAACATTCCAAAGGGCCTTCAAGCATAATACATAAACAAATGTAATGTAACTAGACCACACTTTATGGATTAGAGTGTTGAATATTTTGAAAATGCATACAAATATTAATATAGAAAAAATTAGGATATAGAAATGAATGTGTGAAGTTACTAGGCTAGATTAAAAAATAAACTATAACGCTTGAGTGTTAGGCATAGTACTGGTAGATAAAAGAAGAAGAAAATACTAATTTAGTAAAGATGAAAACATTGAGATGGATGCTCAAAATTGCTAGGAAAGATACAATTAAATGCTATAATCTATGGCTTGTTAGGTATATTTCTGATAAACAAATGATAAAATGAGAAAAATATTTACAATGGAAAAAACATATAGAAATAACAAATAGATTATATAGAACAAGGATAAATAGAAACCAAAGAAACGTAACTATAAGGCATCCAAATAGCCAAGGCATTCGTAGTGATGACTTTGCATAATGCAATGCAGGCTAAGGTGATATACTATATGTAGTCAAACCCAAATAGTTGGATATACAGCAAATATTTTTTTCTTCTATACTATATGTAATCAACAGCCTATATCTTTCTTCTACAAAAGCTATTATACAACTGCAAGAATAACTTGAAGATAAGCTCCCTATCACCTTATATACTATCTCTAATGATAACTGATATGGGGTGTTAAATGCGGACCCCGGGTTGACATGGAAGATAGAGTCAAGGGGAGGCGGTGGTCCAAGTCAAGGAAAGGTGGCAGTCAAAATCCAGGGGAGGTGGTAGACAAATGGTTCCCCTTTCAAGGGGATTGACTCCTCGCCCATCGCAGAGGTCTCCAAGACAAGGTCGGCCAGTCTTTAAGATCAACTAGTCCTTAAGATTGGCCGAGCCTAAAGAGCTTGGTGTGTCGTGTTGGTAACAAGACACTCTGCATATAGATGGTTGCCCTTAGGACGCCCAAGTTTAGTAAGTCCATCCGGTAATATATTGGTCTGCCACAAAACCGTCCGGGAATATATTCATCCAGGTCTCAGTAGTACAACTTTCCACTTAGAATACAACTTAACGCACCTCTAGACAAACAATATATGACAGGACAAGTATATGGGCTTTTATTGTTCGTTCCCCCGTCCTCCTACATATGGGCGACCGGGCATAAAATCGACTAAGGTTATGCTCCATATTTTGGCCTCCGCAAAGCATGTAAGGAAAATCTATCTTCTGGTCAGGTTTTTGGAGTTCGAGCCATCACCACAGGGATAGTTCCCAAGTACAAGGATGATCGACTGATAGTTCTGGTCGGGCCTTTCAAGGGTCAATATCCCGCTCTTCAGGAACGAGTATCTCTGCAAATGGTCGATCGATCATGGAACCGCTCGGACTTAGGATACTTGGTTTTCCCTTACTATATCATCAGATCTCTAACATCATACAATATACATATTAGGGCAGTCCCAAAGGTCGTCCATCCTTACAGAACTCATGGTCCTATTTATCACCCTCTGCTAATATATAACCGGTCGAGCTAAATATCCGGCCGAGATATACTACAACATTGTCAGAAAATCACAATAACAACGGTCTGTCAAAGAATATTTCTTTATGATAACATGAGCATTCAATAAAACCTTCCTCAAAGGTTACTCTACACTTTCCATTATCCAACCCATTATGATAGTATAGTCCTTCAACTGCCTCATTAATGACGTTAGTTACAAAAAAACGTACACACAAGTAACGGAAGATTCCTCAGATGGTAATTATACGCCTCCTAGGCTGTACATATTCCCTTACTCGACAACTTCTGACTAGAGCTGTCAGACGGGTCAACCCATGGCAGGGCGGGTTGGCCCGTGGCGGGCCAACCATTTAGCAGGGCGGGGCAGGGCGGGCCGTCAACTTGGCGGGTTGGGAAATTTCCAACCCAACCCAATCCAAGGCAGGTCGCGGGTTTGGCGGACCAACCCGCGTGCCTATCAAATTTTTTAAAAAAATTTAAAAAGAATAGT
>JBBMJZ010031391.1:0-10151 GCA_037833815.1 Zingiber zerumbet
TGCTGCAGTTGCTTCTACAACGTGTAGAACCTCATTTAATTGATCTAAATAAAAAACTGAGATTGCTATGATATATTATTGGTTGAAAATGTAGAGTAATATCTTGTTGAGCGTAAACAAAGAAAGAGCTGTTATATCGTTGTAGCAGCTACATGGAAAGTTAGATGCTACAAGGTGTAGCAGTTATTTGTCAAAGTAGCTGCTACAACGTGCAACAGCAAAGCAAAGACGCTGCAACAACATAAATAATTTTAAATAATTTTTTACCAAGTTGATATACAGCTACAAAAATATTTTTAGGGTTAATATCTGCTAGAAAATATAGCTACTAAAAAAATGACTTACCAAGCAGCTGCTAAAAGTTGTAGCTACTACAACTTGTAGCACCAAAGGAAAGTCCAAGTGGTTGCAGGCGTTTGTAGCAGGCGTCAGCTTTGCACGCCGTAGCATAAATCCTTCCTTCCTTCTACGACCACTATTCCAAGTTAGCTGCTATAAGTTGTAGCAGCTACAAGGATAGTTTACTGCGAAGTAGTTGTTGCAACGTTTAGAAGCGAAGCAAAAGTGCTGCATTAGTAAAAAATAATTTTAAATAATTTTTACCAAGTTAATATACATAAACTTAAATATTTGTAGGGGTAATATCTGTTAGAAAATGTAGCTACCAAAAAAACGACTTAACAAGTGGCTGCTTCACGTTTGTAGCTGCTACAACGTGTAGCAGCTAACGGGCTGACGTAGCTGTAGCCTGCAGACGTTTGTAACCGGCGTCGTCCCTGCACGTTATAACATTAATCCTTCTAATATATGTATGCTATAACGATATGGAATAACAAATTAAAATGAAACGAATTACCATTAGGAATGGAGAGATGTCGTAAGTTCTCACAGCAGCTGTGAGATTGAAAATGCCGGTGAAACTTTCCCGGCAAGAGCGTGAGATCCGACGGACGACGGAGACGGAGGGAGCGAGAGAGAGCGGCGAGGGAGATTTTAATTTGGGAAATTTTCCACACAAAAGTTTTGAATAGAAGCCGGAAGGGGAGATAAAATAAATGACATATTTTTTTTAGGAAAATCGAACTGGCAACGCTACATTTATACGTCGCTCATGGTCATACATAAAGCGTCACTCACGGTCAGGCACAAAGCGTCGCCACATGTGTGTATATATATATATATATATTATAATATTTCATTTCATGTCATTTCCGCCCTCCAAAGGTCCGAAAACGCCCCCATAAAAGGACGATATTATTATTTTTATTTTTCCAAAATTAGCACAAACATGGGCTGGTTTGGGGTCGAGCTCATGACCCATAGTTTTGCGGTGGGCTTCTCTCCTCTGCCTTTTATTTTTCGTCTCGTCCTCCCTTTCTCCCTTCCTTTTCCTCCTTTTTCGTCGCCTTCTCCCTTCTCCTCTGCTCTGTCTCGCTCCTCCATGGTGAGATTTGTTACCCGTTGTTTCCCCTCGATTTAGGGTTTCCTATTAGAAATATCAGAAGAGTTTGATTCGATTGGGATCGGGAATTTTATTTGGAGTATTTTTTTTTGTCTTCGCTCGATTACTGATCGGCGTTCTGAGATCCAGCTTACGGTTTTGTTTCTTACCGTAGGGATTGTCGAAGATCGGATCGATTTCTTTTGGTTGTCGGCTCTTCGTTGAAATCGTGAGCTGATGGTCGTCGGATTTTAAAGTTGAGGAGGATTTGGAAGCGGCTTCTGGCAGGTGTCGACGATATTGGTCGTCTTTGGCCGTGTTCCTGAGACACGGATTTGAGAGGAATCTTCTTCTTCGTGAGTGAGTTTTTGGTGGTTAGATGTTATCTCTGGCCAATCACTGAGGGGTCCTCTATGTTGCGGAGGAGGATCCCGTTGCGGGAGGTAACTTAAATTAGCGCCGTGCTTACTTCGCGTCCTTGAAGAGACAAAAATTGAATTGTGAGAGTTGGCTGCTTGACCAAAGGCTGGAAATTGCAACATTGTATAAGAGGTGAAGGGACTCGAAGGGGGGTTAGTTTACCTTGGTCTAGCCGTTTGAGTGATTTGGGCAGAAATGATTTCTCAGATCACAGAAAATTCTCATGTGGGAGCTGGTGTTGCTGGCAGTATGCTATCGCCCACACGATTTGTGTGGCCTTATGGTGGGAGAAGGGTCTTTGTAACCGGCTCTTTCACAGGGTCAGTCTCACATTGCTTCCTTTCCCCCTTGCATTGTCATTGTGAAACCATTATTCAACTGTTTATATGTTACCAACAAAGTTTTATCGTTTCACTGATACTCCATTGGTCGTTCTGCTCTATTATTTGACTTTTGATATTTATTAATGTTTCTAATCGAGGAACCCGTATTGTCTAGAAACTTTCAGTATTTTGAGAGACACAGGTGTATCTGTACTAACTTACCAGTTTTTTCTTTTGAATTTACAATTTTCAGTATTGTTTACAATGTTAATATGAAGTAAAAAAATTTGAATCATTTGGTGCTAGCAACACCAGCGCATGTACTCGGTTTGCTCATTTTAGCTTAGTTTTTTTCCTCCATGGAAGGTTAAAAGTAATTGTATTGGTTAAATTAAAGAATTCTATGATTTATCAAATCAAACAAACGTTTGTAGTTATATCCAACAACAACAACCAAGCCTTATCCCACTAGGTGGGGTCGGCTATATGGATCTTTTTACATCATTAAGCTCTATCTCCTACTATATCATCATCTATACTTAAATAAATTTTATCTTGTTTTATTGTTGCTAACTAAGTTTTTTTTTTGTCTTCCTCTTCTTCATTTGCAGTCATATCCAACAATATTCATTATTTCTCAACTATTGCGGAGTTAGAACTATTCCTTTATTTTAGTAGGTTTATCTCATTGTGCAAAGCTACCTTAGAGATGGTTTATTAAAAATTCACCTTTGCCTAGGTGTCTATATGTGATTGATATGATGACAAAATTAGATTAAATTTAAAGTTAATTATATAGTCTATTACATGAGAGCACTATAAGCTACCGCTGCTGTTCATGTAGTTGATGTAACAATCAAGATGATCTAATAAGTTTGTATACATGCATCAGATGGTCTGAACATGTACCCATGTCTCCCGTGGAGGGTTGTCCTACGGTGTTTCAGGTCATTTGCAGATTGTCACCAGGGTTACATCAGGTATACTTTTTTGATTTTCCCTTTTTTCTTGAATTGCTGATTTAAAAATTTTTATTGCAAACTAGGTTTTTTTTAATGTTTTATCACCTAGTTGGATATCTTCTGGCCATCCTATCTTGGTTTTGATTTATATGCTATTAAAATATGCTTATCTTAATTTATGATAACTTTGGCACACATATAAATTCCTGCATTGTTTCATTCAGCCAAGGGATATTGCAAATCTCTATGCATATGCTAATGGTGGATCATTTCTGCTTGTACGAATGATTTGGGTGCAATGCTAGGTTGGACTCACTTTTACTTTGTCATGTTAATGCAGTATAAGTTTTATGTTGATGGTGAGTGGAGGCATGACGAACACCAACCTTTTGTAACTGGAAACTACGGGCTAGTCAACACTATCTATATACTTCCTGAGGCTAATCCTCTGGCTGCATTACCAAGCCCTGGGACTCCTAACATCAGAATGGGAATGGATGTTGACAACGAAACCTTTCAGCATGATGTAAGTTTACATATTGGAAATTTCATTTTTTGCATGCAATGGCTTTATCATGTTTGACAATATTGCAGAATTCATATTCATTGTTACCCTGTGAGATATAATAAAACTACATCATGGTCACAGTTAATGCAAAATAACTAGTTGAAATTACTATCTGCCGTAACGGTCATTGGATAGTTTAATGTTATTGACACACTCGCATTGCCCCTGTATTGGTATGAGTGTGTTCTGTTCTGAGCTGGTGTACTGTGATTAGTTATTTGCTTGTTCCTTGTAGAGCTACTGTAGTGAAACTTAACTGCTTTTGTTAGTTGGTTTTTGCATTTTATGCATAGCATGATGTGCATTTTTTTTCATATAATAATCATTATGGCTCAATCAGTATTTTGGCATTAAGCAGGAAGCATTATTAGAAGGAACCATACAAGGTGGTTCTGCTAAGATTTCGGAGGAGGATATTAAAACATCCCGCGTTCGTATTTCTATGTTCTTGTCGTCACATACAGCTTATGATTTACTTCCTGACTCTGGAAAGGTACAAGCAACTTGTGTTTCTTTATCAGCTTGAGCTTGTATTATTATAATTCTGGTGACATTTGGCATCCATCTAATATTGCACAACAATTCAGGTCATTGCACTTGATGTTAATTTGCCTGTAAAGCAGGCCTTTCATATTCTCTATGAACAGGTACTCTCGTTAATGTGGATCTTTAAATTGACGTGTAGTATTTCAGTCTGACACTTGTCAATTTAACATGTTAGGTCAAACACCTAGAATTTCTGTGCTACATCACCTTATAGTGCTTTTTATTTGAGGAAATCCTTCTGTTGTCATGCCAAAATAGTCCTTTGCTATTTCAAGATAATGCTGAGGATCAATCATCGATTAAAATTACTTTGCATAAACAATAAAGATTAATAATTGTTATTCAGCATTCCATTTGTTTTGTTTTGTATAATCAAAATTGCTTCTGCATGTCACAGCATACCTGTCTCTTCAAAATGTGGAAGAATATAATGTGGAGAATAGGTTCTCATAATAACGACATCAACAACTAAGGTTGAAAAATGCCCTAGACTTCTTTGTCATAATATCATTCCATTAGTTGTCTTAAATCGCTAGATGAATACTAGTGCTAGGTTTCCAAACTTTTGATATTTGTATTTCTTACAAATCTATATCTTTCAAATGTTGCTATATCTTGATTGGTATTGTATATGCTTTTCATGTTTAACTTGGATAAGCTCTTACTCCAAGAAACTTTAATGGCTCAATTAAATTTTTTTATGTCAAAATCTTAAGTGTCAACTATAAGTTGTTATGTCACAACTAGTTTAGGGCCTTTGGGTTGATTGTATATAACTTTTTATGTAATATTGAATCCATTTTCTTGAAGGAGAGCCTTAGTGCAATAGTAAAGTTGTTACCGTGTAACCTAGAGGTCACAGGTTTGAGTCTAAGAAACAACCTCATGCAAAGCAGGGTTAGACTATGTATAATAGATCCTTTCCTAAGAACCACATTGGCGGAAGCTTCGTGCACTGTGCTGTCCTTTTTTTTTTTATTGAATCCATTTGCTTAAGGACAGAGATTTAAATCTCGTGTTATTGTTAGTAACTAATGAAGGTTTTTGGTTCTCCCTACCTCTCGTTACACACCTGATATTTTTGAATCACCATCTAATTATGTCTATAACTATCTTTCTTTTATGTCTACATTACATATTATTTCCTCATTTTAACATTAAATTGGCCGTCTGCATATGTTAACATTAATCATTTACCTATGAAGCTTTTTTTGTTGTCCTTGTTATTTTAACCATGGTCTCTCAGCAATACTATCTTATTTAAGTTTCTGCCATGAATATTTAGGGAATTTCTGTAGCTCCGCTCTGGGATTCCCTGAGGTGTCAATTTGTAGGAGTACTTAGTGCCCTTGATTTTATTTTAATTCTGCAAGAGGTATGTATATGATCTCTTGCCTCTTTTTTTAGAATGAACTGATTAACATAATCACTATGCTTAAGGTTGGTTGGTTTAAGTGGTTCTTTATCTTTATAAATGCCTTTGGTTGTGCTGAATATATATGGCTGCAATTGTTGCATTTGCTTTGATTGTAGTGTTTTCATTGAGCATTATCAATTTTAAAGTCAGAAAATCATGTATTAATTGAATAGATCTCTTGCAATAATTCTTCAAACTTTGTGTTAATTGACGATCAGAAAATTTTGAAGAAAAAACAAGATGTGAGATTGTGTATTAATTGAATAGATCTCTTGCAATAATTCTTCAGACTTTGTGTTAATCAACTCATTAACTAAGAAAGACATGCCATACGACCTAAAAAGGTTATCTTCATGTCACTTATATTTTTTGCTTCATCTGTGGTTGGCTCCACGGGAAGGAGTTGCAGGTGAAACTGTGAATATTTTCAGAAATATTGTTAGTTCACTTGTGATGAAGTAGATCAAATTTAATAGTGAGAGCAGATAATGGTGGTTGTCTGGTCATACAGTTTTGGTTGGAAATGTTCTATACTAGATGAGTAGAGGTTGATAATTTGTAGAAAAACTGGTATCTTTTTTTGTATCAATTAGGTTGCACACATTTCTCTTTAATTAGCTGAAACTTTGTTGATCCCTTGTCTTGTAGGGATTTAGTTTTTTTTTAAAAAACAATTTCTACATTGACTGTTTCTTAATTATCATATAAGGGAAATCTTCCTGCATTTGCAGCTTGGAAATCGAGGCTCAAATCTTAGAGAGGAAGAACTGGAGACACATACAATATCTGCTTGGAAAGAGGGGAAGCATCAGCTTTTGGGGCAGTTAGACAATCATGGCAGGCCACTTCAAAGTCACATAATCCATGTAAACTTTGTGCTAGTTTTGTTTCATTTTTTGCCTTTCAAGGTAGATGTTTTTATTACATCTCTGCATGTTAAAATGGGAAATCATAGGCCTACTTATTTTATCTAAGATGATCAATCTTTGTTAAGAAACCTTCATTTTAACTTTGAAGTATTCTCCTATCAAGACATGTCAAATTATTGGTACTGCAAAGAGTGTCCACAACTTGTAGTCACTATCTTACATAATGGTAAAAGGTGTGACATACGCACTTCTAGTCCTTGCAATTATTTCCTCAAATATTAACAGTGAAATTTTATAGTTTATGTTATTCACTGTCAACCCATGCTATTGAGAACAAAAAAGTAAGAAAAAATTATCCATCCTTGATCATTATAAAAGACAAAAAACAGTGACAATAAAATGGGAAAGTTTCCTTATAGGAACCAGTGCAATGCATACAAATTCCTAGTATGAATAAAAAGAGATAAATAATTGTAACCTCTAAATTTGCGCACCTGCTCTTATTATAGCTCAGTTTGAGAGGAGGGTAATTTATGCTGTATTAGAATTTTTGTTATGACGACTTTGGACTTTTGAAAGGAGTTGAAGAATTGACTTATGCTCGTGATAGACTTCATTTCTACAGGATATACAGAGCAAGTTTGTATATCTCTTCTTGAACAGTCACAATTTTGAATAGCTTAAGAATGATGCTAAGAATTCTATTTATTTCAATAATTACTATAGGACATACAAAGAAAAATCTTATAGATACCTGTAAGAAAAAGAACTCTTAAAATTAAGGATTCACGTCACTACTTTTTTATAGGATGACAAGGGAGACATTGTTGGCATGAAACAACTGTATACGATTACTTAGCATTGCAAAAAAAAAAAAAAAAAAAAAGGTGCTTATTGACACTTTTGTTTCCTTGGTTTCTTCATCCTTTTCTTTTACTTCTCCAACCTCCCTTTTGTTGGAGGATGTCTTTGACTTCGACTTCTTTACGCAACCCTACTTGCCTTGCTTCTCCATTGTTCCCTTCTCACTGCCTTTCAATGCCTCTTGCAGCCAGTACTTTGAATCTCCATTTCGTGTTTTGGAACTGTGTTTGCCTTGGCAATCTTCAGCTGTTATTCCATTATGTTTAACAGTTCCATTGATGAAAAAGGGAGATAGTGTGTAACTACTTATAATTCTTGAACAATTAGATCCTGTTTTGGAAAGGAAACTTTTGAGTTTTGCATTTTAATAAAACACAAAAAAAATAAAAAGAATATTTAAAATTTAAAGATATATTTGACAGATGAATATAAAAATCAATATTAAACTTAAAATTTATGAAATGTGTTGAAAATATATTTCAATAACACATTGTGATGAAAAAAATTAAAAACATTAATTTATTTTCATTTTTGATAACCAAGTGTTTTTTTGTTACATTATTAAAAAATTCATAATTTTTAAATATTTATTAGAAGAGTAGAGTTTTATTTTTGAGAAAACAATTGAATAACTAGTGTTAATTATATATGTAAATTTTGTAACTCTACCTTTTTATATTTAGCATATAATTAACTTTAGCATCCAATATGAATACTATTACAACAACAACCAAGTCTTATCCGACTATATGGATCCTTCTACGTTATCGGGCTTTATTCCCTACTATATCATCATTTATACTTAAATAACTTTTATCTTATTTTATTGTTGCAAACTAAGTTCTTTTTTTTTTTTTTGTCTTTTTCTTCTTCGTTTGATGGGTGTATTTGTCATAGTTTTACATTGCTTAACTGGAACATTTATTGGTCTTCAAGTACAGAATGTACCATCTTAAACGTGTCTCTTGAAATTTTCCTTCAATAGATGCAACTCCGACTTTCTCTCTAATGTTCTCATTTCTTATTCTGTCCATCTTTGTATGTTCACGCACCCACCTTAACATCCTCATTTCTACAACTCTTATCTTTTACTCATGTGCTTGAGTCATAGTCTAACATTCAACGTCATATAACATAGTAGGTCTCACCTTCGTTTTGTAGAACTTTCCTTTAAATTTTAGAGGTATTTTAGGATCGCTTAAAACATTATATGCTCTCCTCTATTTCAACTATCGTGCTTGTATTCTATGTAAGACATCTCTCCCAATCCCTTCATCGTTTTGCAAAAATGATCATAAATACTTAAAAGCTCTTAGTTTGAGACAACTCGTCATCTCCTATCTTTATAATTGTCTCATTAGATCTAACATTGCTAAACTTAAATCTCATATATTCTTTACTCTATTAAACTTAAAACTTTTTACTTCTAATGTTTCCCGCCAAGATTCTAGCTTAGCATTTACTCTTTCACGTGTTTCATCTACCAAAACAATATCATTTGCAAACAACATGCATCATGATATTCGTCCATGATTGGTGTAAAAAGATAGAGATTTAGAGTTGATAATGTAACCCTATCTTTATTGAAAATTCTTTAGTTTATCCATTTGAAGTCTTCATTTTGGTCGTTACATCCTCGTATATATCCTTAATTAGTTCAATATATGTTATGCTAACACTTCTTTTTTTTACAATTCTCTATATAATTTCTCTTGGGACTCTATTATAAACTTTTTCTAAATCAGTGAATACCCTGTGTGGATTTTTCTTTTGTTCTAGATACTTTTCAATTAGTTGCCTGAATAGATGTATAGCTTTTATTGTCGACCTTTCAGGCATCAACTAAAATTGATTTTCACTCATTGTGATCTCATTCCTTAATCTTTTTTCTATTATCCAATATGAATAGTATATAAATAATCATAAAAAACGATTATAATTTCATCAATGTCTTTGAATTTTTTTGGAGTATTGAAATTATTTTGTAAACATGGTTATTGGTGGTTTTTAGAGAATAGAGAGTTTCTAAAATCTAATTGAGTTTTGACTCCTTTTTGCTTTGACATTTATTTTTATGGCAAAAAAATTTGTTTACTTCTTTTCTATTTCTTTCAAAACGAAATGGGAAAATTAAATTTTCTAGGTTCCCAAATAACATCTTACATTTTTTTTTATAATATTGAAACCAACAATGAACCTTTTTTTTCTTTTAGAGAAGATTTAAAACAAAACCCTTGTGAATCCTTGGGTAAAGGATTTATTTACAAAGCAATCAATATATACTCCTCCTATCCTTGAGTCACCTATGGGGTTTGATGGGATGCAACCTAATTTTTGGTGTATTTTTAACCTGCTTTTTGGCTTGTTGGAGTAAACTTTAGCTACAAAGATTTAGTGCCCATGCACTTCACGACTATTATAGGAAACATGCCTATTATGATTGTATTTTCTAACATGGAATGAAGTGTTGACCTGCGTTGGTTGGTATGACCGAAATTTATCATTTTATGTACTGACTAACATGCGAGACAACACGACATGATGGTGAAACAAAGGGAGAGGAGAGAGAGAGTAGAAAGGGGGAGAAGGGAGGAAAGGGGAGGAGAGGAGTACTAGAATGGGTAATGGATAGGTGACGACTGGTGGGAACAACGGGCAGGTGATGGGTAGGTGGGAGCAAGGTTTGAAGTGCCGTTCCGTGCCGCCCGGCAAGAACGGTTTTTACCGTTTCGCCAGGCGGC
>JBBMJZ010031399.1:0-25755 GCA_037833815.1 Zingiber zerumbet
TACCAACAGAGTACACTGGTGGTGCGAGAAAGACACGTACGACACATCCGAGGAACTAGAAGCTAAGAGGAAGGCTGCTTGAGGAGAAGGACGGTGATAAATTCAGATGAGCTCAACTTTAGATGGTCGGAACATCACCCAAACAAGTGGAACAAAGAATGGTCAATATTAGGATTAACTATTCGGATGAACAATGTTTGAGACACCTTAGATGGGACTGGAGGTGTTTCGGAAGCCCAGCAGATCAACTGCCGCAAAAAAGGCATGAGGCACCTTAGTTAATTAGAGTTGTTACGTATGCATTGCAATGTGAATAAAATTTTATTCACATGGAAACGCCATGGATGACATTGGGGATGCCTCCAATGTCATGCTAACAATGTTCACTTGTGACCAGAACACTATAAATAACACATAGAGCTAAGAGTTCAACAATACACCTTGTACTTATTTCTATACTTCATTTATGAGCTTTTAACTGCTATAAGGGACTTCTTCTATACACCTTGTACTCCAATGTTAGTGCTTCTATTTGTCTTGAATTAACAACCACCTAAATTATAATCAAATAATCCTATACCTCTTACTTTATGTTTTTATTATTTGTTTCTAATTAATTAAGTGTGTCCTTACTAAGTAAGTAGCAAGAGAAGTTGAATTTTAAATTGTAGACTATTCACACTCCTTTAGTCAGTCTACCTTATCCAACTTGTATGAATTTCAAAAGTACAATCTTAAATCTAGTGGTGTGGAATATTTACCCATTGCCCAGAATACAGGTTATAGCTCGACAAGATCTAAGGGCATTATAATTCTTCCACCATATGAGGATAATTCATTGTGATATGAAGCCGAAGAACATTCTTATAAAAAAATGATTAATCAAGTTGGGTAACATTAAGCTTGGGGTGATCGGTTTGACCCTACGAAAGTTTTCCACCGGCCACTAGGGTAAATCAGAAAGCACATGCGGCGAGTGACCCAGAAACCCAACATCCCTTAATTGCATGTCCCATTTGAAGAATGAGAACATCCTTATCAATGTGGCAAAAGGTGATTCGCTCGCCCCAGCGTCCCACCAATCCGTCCCTAGGCCAACACGAATGAGGTAAATCATGGGTGACTACTAGTCATTAGTGCAGGTGGTAAGACATGAGGAGGAGGCATGCTCAGAAATGTCGAATTTCGACTCCAAGACCTCATGTGACAACATTCCTTATCTTAACTACCGTATCACCCCGAGAGAACGATAACACTCTTATCGAGAACTATAGCAGATGTGAAATTAAGGTTATTGATCTTGGAAGTAGTTGCTTCGAATTAGACAACTTATATGTATATGTACAATCTCATTCTTATAGAGTCCCTGAAGTTATCCAAATCTTTCTTTTGATAGAATATTGATATCCGGTGATGTGTTATTTCCAAATGACTCGGTAACTTATTCGGATGAAGGGGTCCTTGGTTCAATTGATGAGGATATGCCTATATTGCACACAAGATAATGGAAGATAAACATACTTATGTTAATGAAGTGCTCTCAAGTAATGGTGGAGTGGCAGAGCGCCTATTCAATTTTCTAAATATTTAAGAATTGAGTTTCAGCTCTAGTGAATTAATGAATAATTTTTTTTCTTAATGATTGGTTGTCCTAAGAATGTTGGACTAATAGATTGCATGCTGTGAGCGTTTCTCAATTCATCTTGGTGATCGATGAGAAACTTTAATTGATGGGGTTGGTCCTTCCCAGGATTAATCTGTGTAAACTAGATACCTAATGCTAATTAAAAAACATATAGCAGCTGTAATAAAAATTTGCCAAGTTAATACAAAAAGTTCTTCCTTCTTAACTAACACATGAAACTATTTTAAACTTGATAACAAATTGTTTTTCAATTTGAGATTACTCTACTAAAGAATTTGTTGAATATTTTTTAATATTTTTAGTAAATTATTATTTTTAATCATTTTTGATTTTTTTTCTATTTAGGTTTTTTTATATAATTTTTATCTTTTACAAATTATGGTTTTGGATCCATATGAAGCTCTGTTTAATTGATGTTATACAGATTATCTTTTGTTATTAAATAAAACTTCTATTTTTTTATTTTGGATTGTTTCTCTTCGTTTGTCTATTTTTTAATCAAATCCTATTTCTTTAGTCCCGTAACATAATCACTATTACAAAGGACTTCCTTACCATGATTAGAATCCAAAGGAAATTGATCATGTACTATTACAGATCACTTGTGCTATGACAAATTTCAATTGCTCGAGATTTTTATTTTTATTTTTATTTTTATTTTTTAAATAATAATAATGACGTTGCGTGAAGGTTGGGCGGGTTTGGGCCCTAACTTTAGACTCACTTGGTCCAATTCTATAGATGCTTCAGGGTCGCGTCTCCTTCAAATTCGGGGTTCAGAGTTGTACATCCTTTACCAGACGGCTAAACCGCTGACCTATGCGCCACGGGCATGGTTTTGTGTGGGACCCGCAGTGGGGTCTACATTTTGGATCAATCACGAGGCAGTGTTCTGGTCATTGATTACACTCGCGTCGATGTGTTACTGGGCCATCGCATGGGCAAAAAAGCTACCGCAGCATCGTCGATGGCGCCTAATCGGTTCCGACGGATCACCACAACTCTGGCCGGTAGGTTTAAGATACAAACATTCACAGAGCCATTGTGTTTCCTTCGCCCTCTCCGTTTCTCTCTCTCTTTCTCCGAGATCAATAATTGCAATCCTCCATTTCGTTCGCCGGCCTCGCCTGTCGCGATCCCGATCGCAGTACGATTGGCGACGTCATCGACAAGGGAAGGTGGGCCGCCTAAAGAGGAGTTAGGTGCCCCCGATGGAGGCGGCGCGATCGGCGTCAGCGGAGGACATGGCGACGGCGGACGCGCCGGCGGAATCGGAGGAGAGGAAGGTGGAAAGCGAAGAGGACGAGGAGGCGCTGGTCGCCAGGGCGCAGAAGCTGATGGATAAGCTCCTCGACACTCTGGAGAATCCTAACCCTAAGCTACTCCATGCCCTCGCTTCGATGCTGGAGGCTCAAGAATCGAGGTTTGCTGTCTCTCGTTCTCTGCTTTCTCGTAACCGAGGATTCTAATAGATCATGGAATGAATAGCGAGTCCTTGTTTGGAATGCGCCGGTAATGGGACTGGGCTGGTTTGGGGGATTAAAAGGGGTTGTTGTCGTGAAAATTCCTTGATTTTTATGGCCTTTTTACGTTCTTTAATTGAATAACCGTATTTTGCTGTGTAAGAGAAATTTGATTTCTTTTTCTCCACACGTTGACGTCAACCAACAAATTTCTGAGACTTTTTTCATTATTGAGTTTGTTAAATTTAATTCCAACCATTTGACATTATCGAAGTAAATAAACTACGCTTCTTAATTTTATGGAGTGTCAATGACATGAACTGAACCCACGGAAAAACAATTTGGCAACAATGGAATATATTTATTGGCAATGACTAAGACTCTTTTTGTGTTTCTTTCCTTTGTTGGATACCTTGTATTGCGCACCAGGAATTAAATAGTGTTAGGGTAAATCCAGCATTTCATCTGCCTGTTCTGCCATTTCCCTTTGGTCTACTGGTTATCACGATTAGTAGTTTTTTTTTCCAGAATATTTAAGTTGCTGCATGTAGTTTGATAAGTTGATTTTTTTCCCTACTCTTTTCCTATAGTCTCTGACATGCATATTTCAGCCTATAATCTTCGCGTCCTCAGTTTGGTTGTTTTCCTTTTTTGCTATATTTTTCAGATACCTTGAGGAATCTACAACTTCATCCTTGAGCAATGGCCGCTCTTCTCACACTATAGCGAGGTTGGCTAACTTAGTGCAGGTATTCCAGAACAGATGCACTTTCAAGTTAGTTGAACATGAATCTTATTATCTGGAGGCCATTCCACTAATGCCATGCCATGCCATTTTCAGGACAATGAAGATTTTTACGATGCTATATCATCCAAATTTTTATCAGAAAACAGATACTCTGTTGCTGTTCGTGCAGCTGCTGCAAGGCTGATTCTTAGTTTATCTTCAAGTTGGATCGTAAGCTAACATATATATTATACTTGTTAATAAGTGTGTTTTTTCTGCTGACGCCACTTTTTTTTGTTGTGCTGCACCAATAAAACCATTTGAAGTACCCACATGTTTTTGATGATGTTGTTTTGGATAACATTAAAACCTGGTTGACGGATGACAATTTGGTCTCAAGTGACGGATGTAGACAAAAGGGTGGATTTGGAGATGATACGCCAACAGAATCAGAATTGTTGACAACTTATGCTACAGGACTTCTTGCTATAGCATTGGTCAGGTATAGAGAAATTATTTTATCTTGTTTGATCCATCTATGTTTTACTTTGTTGTGCACTGTTTTATGAGAGTGCTGATTGTAACAGTGGTGGTCCAATTGTTGAAGACATCTTAACATCAGGTTTGTCAGCAAAGTTCATGCGCTATTTACGTACACAGGTACTTGGAGATGCCTATCCTAGTCAAAAAAATGCCACATATCCAGCTGAATCTACTAGGCATGGTTCAGTTTCTACCCATGCTAGAGGTCGAGAAGAAAATAGACTCAGATCACGGGAATGTTCAGATCCTTGTCTGGAAGTACCAAGAGTTTCAGATCAAGGGATGTCAGATGATTTATATGTTAATCAGGATTGTGAAAGAGGAACCAGGCAAGTGGATTCAGGCAAATACTGGAGTGGAGATTCACTGAATTCTGAGCTAACTGATTCATCAACAATGGTTGGTAGTGCATATGAGGTGGCTGAGGGAAATGATGATCTCACCGAATGGCAGGATAAGAACTTGCTTGATGGGAGGTCAAAATATGCTGAAAGGCTTATTGCTGCAAGATCAGGTAGAGATGATGATCCTGAAAGTATGAGGGATGACTTGTCCAAGCGAAGGATCATCAAGGGTCTACAAAGGAGTAGAACAAAAACAAAGGTTACTGAAGGTAATTCAGATACTGACAGGATATTGGCATCACCTGATTCTGGACTACGAGTTGGAGGGAGTGGTAGAATTGGCAGGGACAGAAATTTCCTAATCCATGAAGAGGCCAAAAAATCTGTTGATCTTAAGAACATGCCAAGTAGGCTTGACTGCGAAGGTTTGGTTTCTGGAGAGGAGGAAGATGACCGTTTGATGGACTGTAATATTGGCTCAAAAGATATATCTGAAATAGTAAAGAAAGCAATTGGAGCTGCTGAAGCTGAAGCAAGAGCTGCTAATGCTCCTCCAGAAGCAATAAAAGCAGCAGGAGATGCTGCAGCTGAACTTGTGAAGACTGCTGCAGTAGAGGTAACTTTCACATGATCATCTTGCTTTATCATTTTCATACACTAATGTTACTCATTTGTTATCTAGTCATGGGAAAATACAAATGATGAAGAAGCTGCCATTTCAGCTGCTACTGCAGCTGCATCTACTGTGGTTGATGCTGCTATTGCTACCGAGGTCTCAAGGTAATTCAGTAGCCTCTTAATCTATTCAGCAAATCTAAACACTTTTTTTTGGTTTGCTGTGCACATGTAATTCTTTTTTTTGTTGGCTAATTACAAATTTTTTCTGGTTTAGGAGTGAATCTCAAATTGATGAAAATTTAATGGCATCCAAGGCTACAGAAGTGGAAGAGGATGAACAGCCCTTAGATATAATCATCTTGGATAAAGTGATTCTGGCAAGGCTTAGACAAAAATATTGCATTCAGTGCCTTGAAACTCTGGGAGAATATGTTGAAGCTTTTGGTCCTATTCTACATGAAAAGGGTGTTGATGTCTGCCTTGCCTTGTTGCAAAAGAGCTTCGAAGAAAAACCGAGTCGTTTAGCTTTACTGCCA
Source organism: Zingiber zerumbet (assembly GCA_037833815.1). Lineage (NCBI taxonomy): Eukaryota > Viridiplantae > Streptophyta > Magnoliopsida > Zingiberales > Zingiberaceae > Zingiber > Zingiber zerumbet. The sequence goes on from JBBMJZ010031399.1 coordinate 5,877, forward strand.
GAAGTGCTCAAACTTATATGTGCCTTAGCTGCCCATCGCAAATTTGCTGCATTATTTGTTGATCGTGGTGGAATGCAAAAACTTCTTTCTGTCCCTAGAGTTTTGCAGACTTACTTTGGCCTTTCATCATGCTTATTTACCATTGGTTCTCTCCAGGTACTAGTGAAGCACATTAAGTGGAGAACAATTCTATCCTTTTTCAATTCTTATTAAGTGCACCATCCATGTTTGCTTTATCAAGTCATTTAATGATATATTTTTGCAGGGTATTATGGAGCGTGTCTGTGCGCTTCCATCGGATGTGGTGGGTAAGGTGGTTGAGTTAGCTCTTCAGCTTCTGTTATGCCCCCAAGACCAAGCTAGAAAAAATGCAGCTATCTTTTTTGCTGCTGCTTTTGTGTTCAGAGCAGTTCTGGATGCCTTTGGCGCACAGGATGGCTTGCAGAAAATGTTAAATCTCTTGCATGGTGCTGCCACAGTTCGAATGGGTGGGAATTCTAGCACGCCAGTGATATCTGACACAGTTCTCAGAAATGATCGAGCAGAAGTACTTAGTGCATTGGAAAAGCAGATTGCTTATCATACCTGTGTTGCATTACGGCAATATTTTAGAGCCCATCTTCTCTTGCTTGTAGATTCTCTTCGTCCAAATAAAAGTAATAAAACTATGGCACGAAATGCTCCGAGTGCAAGGGCTGCATATAAACCACTTGACATAAGCAATGAGTCTATGGATGCAGTGTTTCTTCAGATACAACGTGATAGGAAGCTAGGACATGCTTTTGTAAAAGTTCGTTGGCCTCCGGTTGATAAATTTTTGGCAAATAATGGTCATATAACCATGTTGGAGTTGTGTCAGGTCCAAGCAGCTCCTTTCCTTTGTCTGGTCAGTGAGATTTTATTTCCTTGGTTGTATTTATCTGATTATAGCTTCTTTTCTATATGCAGGCACCACCTGTTGAGCGCTATCTGCATGATTTAGCCCAGTATGCATTAGGTGTTCTTCATATTGTCACTTTCATACCCTATAGCCGGAAATCAATTATTTCTGCTACTTTGAGCAACAACCGTTTTGGTATGGCAGTTATTTTAGACTCTGCTAATGGTGCCGGTTATGTTAATCCTGAGGTATAATTTGCAATTTGTTGAGATTATAATTGCAATCAAACATTACTTTTACCTTGCACACACAATTGCTCACACACAAATTTCAGTATATGTATAAATAACTTTCTTATTTTCCATATTATGTTTCTGTACTTTTGTGTTAGGTAATCCATCCAGCATTGAATGTCTTGGTAAATCTGGTATGTCCACCTCCTTCATTCAGCAACAAATTCTCTGCATCTGCACAAGTTCAGCAATCTGCTTCAGTTCAAGTAGAGCGTGTTCAATTGCCCATCCAGAATGAGTCCAGGGAACGGAATGGTGAATCCAATTTGGTGGAGAGAAGTAATACAACAGTTTCTGGTGGTGGCTCAGTTGTTCCTGCTTCACCATCTGGAGTGGTTGGAGACCGCAGAATATCTTTAGGGTCTGGGTTTGGATGTGCTGGCCTTGCATCCCAGTTGGAACAATGCTATCATCAGGCAAGAGAGGCTGTTCGTGCAAATAATGGTATAAAAGTTCTTTTGCATCTTCTGCAACCACGAATGATTACACCACCTGCAGCTCTAGACTGCATTCGAGCTTTAGCATGCCGAATCTTGCTTGGTCTAGCCAGAGATGATGCAATTGCACATATACTAACAAAACTTCAGGTACATAAACATTGGCAACACATGCTATCCATATGGGTCTATGTAGTATCAAAGAAGACAAGGTAAAGCATGCAATTGCCCTTCTATCTAACAATCTTTTTTGAAGCTGTATTTCAGGTGGGAAAGAAACTGTCAGAACTAATTCGAGATTTAGGTGGCCAGGCAGGTGGAATAGAACAAGGTCGATGGCAGTCTGAACTAACCCAAGTTGCTGTAGAATTGATAGCAGTAAGTAACAATAAGATGCCTTGTTATTTATACCTCATATGAATATATCTCATTTCAGAAAGCAACTTTTAGGAATCATGCTAGCTTCTCATGCCAAATAGTCTAGTTAGCTTTGTTCCATAAGCACTCATCGTTCTTGCATTTTTGGTCTGCTTGCTATGCACTATATCACATTTATTTTCAATTTACTCCATTTGACTCCTTTTATTTTGTAGATTGTTACTCATTCTGGCAGGGCAAGCACCATAGCAGCTACTGATGCTGCAGCTCCTACACTGAGACGAATTGAAAGAGCAGCAATTGCAGCGGCAACTCCTATAACATACCATCGAAGGTCTTATTCTAAACTCTGAACATATTACTAGTTTGTTTATCCAACTTGACTGCTATGTTCTTATATGTCTGCACGCACCCATCCACTTTCTCCTTTTGTCCTCAGGGAACTGTTGCTGTTAATCCATGAACATCTCCAGAGATCTGGCTTGACAGCTACAGCTAATTTGCTACAAAAAGAAGCTGACTTGGCATCTTTTCCAGGATTAGGAATATTGGCTCCGCCCTTGCACCAGATTTCTTTTCAAGAAGCTCCATCTGTGCTACTCCAGTGGCCATCAGGACGTGCTTCATGTGGTTTTCATTCAGAAATGAAGATGACTGAGAGAAATGAAGGCACTGGTCTAAAGCCCAATGCACCTCTGATTGCTGCAAAGAAGAGACAACTTGCCTTTCCAGCAAACTTTTCCCAAGGGAAAAATAACATTCTGCTGCGTTCTCCCTTGAACAAATCATCATCTGTTTTAAATGTTCATGCAGCTTCTATGGGAACAGAAACACCTCCGCCTGCCTTCAAATCCACAGTAGATGTTGAGATCCCAAATAAAACACCAATTTTATTGCCACTGAAAAGGAAGTTCAATGATTTGAAGGATCCGTCTTCACCACCAGCAAAGCACCTTAGAATTGCAGGCCAAGGTTCTCAAAATGAAATCAATCAAATCCCAACTTCTGCTCAGAGGAACCTCCAGCCTTTAGATCACACTATTGTATCTTCTCATGCCAATTCTAATCTGCATGATCGTCTCAGCAAGTTAGCAAGTGGAAGCTGCCATAGTGATAACTTGGACGACATCCGCTACCATAATACCTGTGGGGTATCTACAACACCTGTAGCCTCGCTATCTCTTCCAACAGAACAACAACCAGGGAATGTTGAGAGGACGACTCTTGATTCACTAATAGTGCAATATCTAAAGCACCAACACCGTCAGTGTCCGGCACCTATCACTACATTGCCACCACTTTCTCTTTTGCAACCACATGTGTGCCCCGAACCCAGCCGTAGCCTAAATGCACCAACAAATATCACTGCAAGGGTAAGCTCACGGGAGTTCAAGAAACAGTATGGAAGCATCCATGCTCAGCGCAGAGATCGTCAATTTGTATATAGCCGATTCAGACCATTTCGTACTTGCCGAGATGGCGCTACTTTATTAACATCCATTACTTATCTTGGTGATTCCTACCATATTGCATGTGGGAGTGATTCTGGTGATTTAAAGATATTTGATACAATCACTGGAAATGTTTTGGAGAGTCAAACTTGTCATCGGACTCCTGTTATGCTTGTTAAGTCAGCTTTCTGTGGAGGAAATCAGTTGATTCTTTCATCAGGTTTACATGAGGTTAAGTTATGGGATTCTTCTTCCATTTCAGCAGGGCCTTTGCATTCATTTGAAGGGTGTAAGGCTGCATGTTTTAGCCATTCAGGAACCAACTTTGCAGCACTCTCATCAGACTCTCTTCACCGGGAGGTTCTTCTTTATGATGTTCAAACATACAGTGTGGAGCTCAGACTTAATGAAAGCTCAAATAACTATTCAGGAATTGTTCGAGGACATGCACAATCGCTAGTGCACTTTAGTCCATTAGACACACTGTTACTGTGGAATGGAGTCTTGTGGGATAGGAGGAGCTCCAGTTCTATCAAGCGATTTGAACAGTTCACAGATTATGGTGGTGGTGGGTTTCATCCTGCTGGCAATGAGGTACAAACTGCAGTTACCTCCTAACAACATTTGCATAATTTCTAGGATAGTGACATTATGCTTCATTTTCTCCATTATCTTGTTCTGGGCCGGAGTTAGTTTCTCATAAAATTGATTAATTTGATCTTAGGTGCCTTTTCCATCTACCTCAAAATCTTTTGTGGAATATTCAATAGATTCCCTTCTATTTGATTATGATTAGTTGTGACCAATATACGTTTTTGATGATCCATGCAGTTATTTTATCACTATTTGCAAAGTGGGTAATGTTCTTTGATTTATCTTATGTTTGGATCCTTGAGTTATTGCGTCATTGCTAAATGTAGATTGAAAATAGCATTGGCGAAAAGAAAAAAAATAGTGATTGATATGACCTATACTTTATGAATGTGGATCAAAGTATCAAACAATTAGTTATTGTGCATTGTAGAATTTATGCACATGTATTTCTTCACACTTCTTTTTTTATTGACATATGCTCTGATGATATGTAGATTATTATAAATTCTGAGGTGTGGGATCTTCGGAAATTCAAGCTTTTGAGAACAGTGCCCTCTCTGGACCAGACGGTAATTACATTCAATGGTGGTGGAGATGTCATATATGCAACTCTTAGGCGCAACCTTGAAGATGTTACATCAGCTATTAATACTCGTCGTGTCCGACACCCACTGTTTCCAGCCTTCCGCACCATTGACGCAATGAACTATACTGACATTGCAACTGTCCAAGTTGACCGTTGCATACTCGACTTTGCCACTGACAACACTGACACCTTTGTTGGGGTTGTCGCAATGGATGATCATGATGAGGTGGTCTCCTCTGCAAGGCTCTTTGAAATTGGGAGGAGGAAACCAACTGATGATGATTCTGACCCTGACGATGGAGGTGAAACTGATGATGAGGATGAAGAAAATGATGAATCTGATGCAGACGTGGATGCTATATTAGAAGCCGAGTTCGATGCAGGTGAAGATAGTGACTCAGAAGGCACGAGCAACGACGAGGAAGATGAGGATGTTGACAGTGCAGATGAACTAGATGAAGATGCAGATTTCAATCTTGAGAATGAAGAGGAACAGGGGCTGTTGGAGTTCATTGCCGAGGGCGACGAGGATGGCGATGAAGATTATGGTGAGGCAGGTGGATCTTTAAGCAGTGGAGATGAAGGAGATTTTGCTTTCTAGATCGATATGGGCCATTGAACAATAGTGGTTTCATCAATGTAATTACCACAATATTTCTGGAAGTAGAAGCTATGAGGAACTCATAATTGTAAGTAAAATAGATTAGTGGGAGAGTGAGTTCAATGGGGAACGAACATCTTGACTCCTTGGTAAGGAAAAAAAAAAAAACTTTATTCAATTCTTTTTTATGTTTTATCTTTTTTGTTTCATTCGTTACCTTTAAGTTGATTCAGCTCCGGTTAGGAATTTAGAGGACTTATTGTTGCCATTCTACCAAATTGATAAAATCTTTGTTCTGGCAGAGGATGTCGATACCCATTTTACACAGGTGATGTTTTATCGTGCTAGTTCTTGATATCCTCAATCCATCTAACCAAGCAAAGATAGGAAGGGGCAGACGGCAGGGTGAGATCAATTTTAAATTTTCTTCTGAAATTCAACTTGCAGTCAATCGAACCCTCACTGCTCGGTGAACCGTGGTCCGTTACCACACAGCAACAGCCTTTTGGTTAAAAAAGGGAAAGCCCAACTCGAATTCAAAATTAACTTCGACTCCCCTAGTCTGCTGCATCCGCTGTCTAACTCAATCAGCTCACAGGAAAACCAGTCGTCTGTTTCTATACCTTTACTCCCACGTGGGGGAATCCCATAGGGATACGAAGCTGTGACCTGGTTTCGCTGTATGATGTCTCTGTATCCAGGAGCGGATCGCCCTCGCCCAGCTTCTCCGCTGCTATGTCCTCCCAATTCTTTGTCTCCTTCCTCGTTCCTCGCTTTCGCCTTCTAAAACCTTATCGAGGCTTCGCAACTTGAGTTGCTTTCATCCTCTTTTTCCTTATTTTTTTCTCTTTAGATTCCTGCTCTCTGTCGATGAGAGATTGCATTCTCGGCGAAGTGTGGGAGGCGAGATTTGATGGGTTTGGGAGAACGTTGTTCCGGCTTCGAGTTTATGTGAGGACTCGCTGAAATAGTGTTGAAGATGAACCCTGGCGAGACGGAGAGCTCCGGATCGTTGTTTTCCACTGAGTACTTGGATAAACAGGTCAAATTATTTTCTTCTTTTTTTTCGTTCGAGTATTCTTCTTGAAGCACTAGAACAGTTTTAGAATTGTATTTATATGCTCATAGTAAATGTAATCATTCATTATGGCCCATCTTTGGTGCCGTTTTAACCATTTCCTAATTCTCTGCTCAAACTTTCCTCTCTCACTCCTGCGGCATGCAGACAAGAAATGACCTTTTTTCGCGTGTCTTCTTCATGCATATGGCTCGCTTGTCAAGTTCAGTGGAGCATGTGGTTAAGGATTGTTTCCTTTGGTTTTTTTTTGTTTTTTTGTTTTGGCTTCTGTAGAATGCAATTATGGAGTGTTTGAAAGTTGATGTAAATGATGCTTTGGTTGGCTAAGATGGTTCACAAGTTAGCGAATTATTTCATAACATGGATCTCTCTGTAACTATTCCTGAGCAAATAGAGAAAGGGGAAATTACTATACAGCTTTTAATGAGTCTTTGTGGCTAATCTTTGCATACTTGGGACTTGGTAACTAAATGTGAAGAGGTGCCTAGTGCATTACCACATCGAGGGATATGTGGCTTCTCGCTTACGATTAGAAAGTTTATTTGGTGTCTAGATCATCACCCATGTCATAAAGCAGATATTGTCTTGGTGGTGCGAGTTGTCTAAATGTACTCAATTGTTGCTATAGTCTTATCTGCATTCAAGCAGTGTCTTACGATCCTGATCCTTCCATCTCAGGATGTGTAGACACTTTAATTATTCAAATTATATGGTAGTTGAATAAATATCTGGAAAACGAATTGCAGGAGGTAGCAAGGGAATCTCTAGTTGGTTCTTCAACAAACCTTGTCCAATTGTCAAATGATCCAAACAATAATTTACAAGTAGATGGAATTGCAAAGCACCTCACCGAGAAACTATCTGCTTCTCTTGAAAGTATATGTGCTAAAGAGGAATTGGTCAAGCAGCATGCAAAAGTTGCTGAAGAAGCCCTTTTAGGTAATTTCCCCCCCTTATCCAAGTACCTTAATGTGCAATCATTTGAAGCATTTCAGCTGAAACTAGTGAACTCTTTTTAGATGGATAATCAGGAACTAGTGTGAATAATCATCTCACCTCACTCCTTGCACCACTACTGACTGCCCAGCCCTAATATAGTGCTCATGCTTCTTAACATGGAAAAAAATCATGGTAGGCAATGTTGTGTGAAAGTTGTTCAATCCACTAAAAGATGTTCTTTATATAAATTCCTTTTTACTGCTGCAGGTTGTATGTTGTAGCTTTGCCTAATTTCTTATATTCCCACATATAAGATGAAGCTACAGACTATAGGTTTCTGATACTCCTATGTAGTTGCATTTATTTCCTACGCAATATAAGCCTTTTGTACAATAGGTTGATATCTTTCTTAACAGTGCTCAAATCCTGCTTGTATAAAAAATGGTTAATTAATATAATATTCCAAACTTCATGCATTAAAAAATGGTTGATTAATATTCATATCCTAAACTTTTAATCTTTGTTTTTCAAACCTTCAAAGAGTTTCAGTTGCGTTCAGTCAATGCCCCAACTTCTTAAACAATTTTAAATTTATGCGGCAATCTTGTAAATTTTTTATTTGTTAAATCTCTTTTCTCATTAAAATAATATTTATAATTGGAAAATATTATTTATTTATTTTTACTTGAAATACTTTCTTCATTCAAAAAAGAAATTGCCATCAAATGATGATATGTTTATTTGTGTAGAAAAAAAATTGGAATTCTTGTTCAAATGAAGGGAAAATAACTATTAAAATTAAAAATGTTATATGAATAATTGGATGGCATTGAAACAACTTAAAATGTTTAGATATTGATTAGAAATCAGTGAAACTTTTGGATAGTTTTGAAATTTTTTTTTTGGAGGTTTAGGGTATTTTTAATAATCAGCCTTCAAAAAATATTATCTCATCAATGCATGTGTTGGGTTTTTGGCCTGTCAAATGAAGTATATTGTTACTTAGTGATGAAAATTTCAATTACCTTGCTAGGGTGGGAGACGTCCAAAAAGGAGGTAATATCTATAAAGCAGCAGCTCAAAGATGCAATACAGAAGAACACTTCCCTTGAGGAAAGACTTGGCCATGTTGATGATGCCCTCAAAGAATGTGTCAGGCAACTTCGGCAATCAAGGGGAGAACAAGAGGAAAGAATCCAAGAGGCCATCATCAAGAAAGCCTCTGAATGGAAGTCACAGAAATCTCAACTTGAAACCTGTCTAACTGAGCTCCAAGCTCAGCTGGAAGCTAAAACCAAGACTGACTCCCTGCTCATTCATGAGCTTTGCTTAAAAATTGAGATTCTTGAGAAAGAAAATGCTTCATTGAAATGTGAATTGGTTTCTTTAAATGAGGATTTCCATACCCGGACACTAGATATGGAACTCAGTATCAGAGCTGCAGAAACGTCTAGTAAACAGCATTTGGAGAGCATTAAAAAGGTGAGAAAGCTTGAAGCTGAATGCAGAAGCTTGCGTGCTAGGACACCTAAATCATCATTGCTTAATGATTCCAGGCTCATCTGTAATTCCTTGTATGGAGAGTCTCTTACAGATAGCCAGTCTGATAGTGCTGAAAAATTGTTTAGTCTGGACAATGAGCTAAGCATTCCAGATTCATGGGCGTCCGCTTTAATTACTGAGCTCGATCAGTTCAGAAATGAAAATCAAACTATCAAAAATATTAATAGCCCAGTGGAAATTGACCTGATGGATGACTTCCTTGAGATGGAGAGGTTTGCTGCATTAACTGAAGCTGACTATGGAAGTTCTAGTTTGGAGCATGAAGCTGATATAGATCTTGGGAATCTAAGACAGACATCTTCTAGTAAGATAGCCATGCTTCAGCAGATAGCCATGCTGGAAGAGAAGATTGAGAAAATGACAGATGAAAAAGAAGTACTAAAGACGAGTTTAGTTGAAGCCAACAGCCAGCTAGAAATTTCTTGCAATCAGTGTGTAGTAGTCGAGAATGAATTGGCTGAATTACATGGGCAACTCAGTTTAGTTAGTGGTGAGAAGAACAGTCTGGAGATAAAACTAGAAATATTAGAGGTGAATCGAAAGAGTATGGAACTTGAGCATGAAGCTGCATACAAGGAAATTATGAATTTAAAGCATAGAATAGAATTTTTAGAAGGAGAAGTTGAGGTAGAAGAGCCATTAATTGCAAAACTCGCCAGCAGATGTCAGAATGCTGAACCAGTGGACTTGGAACAGAAGGACAATGAACTTGAGAATAAATATGCATACTGGGAAAGTTCCAAGTCAGAGAAGATTAATTTGTTAGAAGAAGATGAAGAGAAGAGAATACCTAATGGGAGTGCATGTATATATCTGAGCATGGATACCTTTGACTCAAAGAAAAAGGAATTGAATTGGCAGGTTGAATCGGAAACCTTTGAACCTTCAAAACTAGATGAGAGGTTTGATCCAACTGAAAGGAAATCTGAGGAGGTGTTTGGTGCACAGCTTGCAGCGAATCATCCAATTACCAAAGTCAGTAATGCAATGGCAGATTTACCATATGGAGAAGCTAGAGAGGATACCTCATTGTCTGGAGATTGTGAGTCTGATGCAGATCTTCCAGAGGCTAAGAAAATAGAACTAGTTGTGCAACTGGAGTTAGAACACGTGGAAGTACAGACCCTGCAAGAGAAGGTGCATATTCTGGATAAACAAATGGAGGATGAGAAGGAATTGGCTGGTGAATTTGAATCAAGGTGTCATACACTGGAAGATGAATTATCTAGGAAAAGGCAAGATGATTTGCAGCTGTTTGCAAACTCAAATGAACCACTGAAGAACAGACAAGTAATGTACATTGTTTTATCATGCATTTTATGCCTGATAATTGCGCTTAAAATTCTGGCTCTTTCTTAGAGCCATCATATCTCAATATCTTCTTGATATAATTTTTCAGTTTTCTTCAAAAGATTCCTAATATTTCAAATGCGATCTTATTAACTACTTAATGGCTCTACAGGAAAATGAGATTGTTCAGGCATCTGGAAGTCTTGCGGAGTGCCAGAAGACCATGGCTGCACTTAACTTGCAGCTCAAATCATTAGCTGCTTTGGAGGACTTCTTGTCTGAAGCAAAGACACCAGAATCAAGTGGAGAGGTAATGGGACAACTTGAAGGGGAGCCCAACATATTGGACTTTACCAGTTCCCTGGAAAAAATAGATGGCCCGTCCGTTCTTTGCAGCAGCACACAGTTAGATAATCTCACAGAAAAGCAACTTCTGTATATTCCAAGGTGAGAGATGGAAACATGAAACAATTTTTTAAGTAGCTTTTGTAGTTTGTTTAACAGATGTCAACAGGTGTTGGTTACCCAATGCAAAATCTAGCTTAATTGACCTTATTGAGGAAAGAATATTAGAAGCTGTGCTCTTGCATTGTATATTTAACATGCATAATTGAATTAATTACATGGTTTAAAATTTTGAGTTGTCATACTGTTTTGCTTGTTGATCCTGTGACTTCCGCAAGCTAAGATTTTGTTAGAGAATTTTGTGAGTAGCGTTGACAATATTAAATAGTACTTAACAAAACATCTGAAAATGCAATATGACTTAAATATATAGATGAAGCTGATATATTTTTAAAATTATTAATAATTTTTAGATTATATATGCTAGAGGTGATCAATGAGATTCTTTTCTCATTTTTTCCCTTTCTATCCTATTTAACTCCTTGTACTAATTAGGTCCATCAACAGTAGTATGGTTCTTATAATTAGGAATGAATTGTTAGCATGAGATAATATTTTCCATTTTTTTAACAGTAAGTTTCTTACTCTTCTATATATTTCCGAATACAAAAAAAACATCATTCTATTTCATTCTTTTTTCTATCGTATTCCGTTTCTTTTTATTTAACCATATATTTTTCAAAATAATAAAAAATGATAATTCGATTTGTGTCGCTTTTCTCTTCTCTATATGTTTAAATGAATTAAAATAATTCTAAAATTCTTTTTCATTTCTATCTAATTTCTGTGCCCACGTAAACACAGCAACAACAGTTGTTCGGATTTCATTATTAAATAAGAAGAAAGTATATTAAATGACGAAACAGCCCATCACAAAGTCGAACTATTTCTGTGGTACATCCGCTATATATAACAGAAATGGAGGATATTTTAGGACTATTGTCTTTGTTCGTGGCAACGGAATAAATCTCGATCACATTTTTTCTTCGGATCTGACCTTTGCACGCCTGCCTCTTCTTCCTCCTCCGCAGGAACTAGGGTTTCGTCGAGACTCCTCCGCCACGATGTCTAGCTTCAGCGGCGACGAAACTGCCCCTTTCTTCGGATTCCTCGGCGCGGCCGCAGCCCTCGTCTTCTCCTGTAATTTCCCCCAATTTCTGCGACCTTTTATCTCGGACTCCTATTCCGTTCGAATCAAAAGGTTCGTTTCTTGAAATGTTTTTCATTCTTTTGCAGGCATGGGGGCGGCGTACGGCACGGCGAAGAGCGGCGTCGGGGTAGCGTCCATGGGTGTGATGCGGCCGGAGCTCGTGATGAAGTCGATAGTTCCCGTTGTCATGGCCGGAGTTCTGGGGATTTACGGTCTCATCATTGCGGTGATCATAAGCACCGGGATCAACCCCAAGGCCAAGTCGTACTACCTTTTTGATGGGTATGCCCATCTCTCTTCTGGGTTGGCTTGTGGTCTTGCAGGACTTTCAGCTGGTATGGCCATTGGCATCGTGGGAGATGCTGGAGTCAGGTAGTTGTTGTTTGAGATCCTTTCTAGATTCTATAGTGCTCTCTATTCCTTTTTTTTTTTTTTTTTGTCTAATTATTGACTACGAGTTCTCTCACCTTGTCTTCTGTTATCGCATATTTGTCCATTTTTCCTCTGATAGTCCTTTCATAAAAGAGCAATTTATTTTTGTAGGTCATGTGTGTAGAATTGGTCAATTGCTTTCTATCTTATATGTTGTTGCCGTCAACGCGATCAAGGGTGTATTTTTTTCACATATCATTAATTGGTATAGTTAAATTACAAAGACCTTGAAGTTCTTCTCTGATATTGAAAAAGAGAGGTAAAGTGTACAAAATTCTACTAGGTGTGCTCATCTGATTCACAGACAAAGTGACCGAGTGTAATTAGAAAGTAGGAGTGCAAGGAGTTCAAATAGCATATAGACCAAAAAGGGTATGCATTTAGGGATTTCAAACTCAAGAGAATAGAGGGTCATTGTGGTCTTGTGAAACTGGTTAGGGTTATGTTTACGAAGTTGAAACAATAATAGTTCTGTAATAATTTAACCCAACGTGACAGCTGTCCTCTCATAAAGCCAACAAATGTACAAATTTCATACCTTACATTCAGTAGGTTATAATGATTGAAGTTAGGATAATTTTTTTTTTTGGGTAATCTAGATGTCCGGGCTTTGCTTGATTAATTTTGGAGGTAGACGGTTTTTCCTCGGGTTCATAATCATCCCCACTAGAAGTTGAATTCTTCTCCTCTTATTTGTCCTCTGAGTGTTTTATCACTACACACCCGTAGGGGCAAAATTAGGATAATATTGTAGCAAAAGGTGATAACCCTCACTTCGAGGACCCTTCTAGGACTGCCCCACATGATTTGGAAGGGAGGTAAATTACGGGGGGCACAACGGCCCTTTGTATGGGGGTAAGTGACCAATGAGGCATTGTGCACACGTCGGGGATCGACCTTGTGTCCTATTGTAGCAACACCACATGCAGGAAAATATTGGCACAAAAGGTGAAACCGTCACATCTGCAACCCCTCCAGGATGACGTCCCACTCTTTGAAAGGGACGTAAATTATGGGGGACTTCGCATAGCAACAGCAGTGCATGCAAGGAAGGGTTGATGCAAGTAGCGGAGCATTCCACATCCGTTGGGAATTGACATATTGGCAACAACACCATTGCATGAACCAACTGCTCCCACCCGTGAATAATATTGGAGCACAAGGTGATATGGCTCACCCCAAGCGGACCAGTATCGCCGGCTCCACGGCAACATACATGCAGGTAAGTCACGGGGGACATTTTGCCCTAGCACCCTTTGCATGGGAAGATCAGACAATCAATGAGGCATTTTGTACCCATTGGAAATTGACCTCAAGATCTATTGGAGTAAATACTCATACTAGTACCAACTACATCAATTCGTGGAGGCATCAAGAAAGTGGGCTAGGGACAGTTACATTCTTCTCGACTAACCCATCTAGACCATTTAGCCCTACTAGTCTCCCTCTTTTCACTCATATTGCATGAACGAATTGAACGAGTACATGAAAGTGCTGCGACTGAACGAGTACTCACAACATCTTAACTCTTTCCCATATGAGTAACTCTTGGACTCTGTTAACACTTCCATCCAGCTTGTTTTTCTTGTTGAATAAAAATTTCTATTCTGAAAAGTAAAGAATAGACAATGAATGATTATTACTTAATACGGAATCATAATTCTGTTAAGTTAAAATATGTATTCCAAGTTCATTTGTGCAACCAAGTCCAGAAATATTTTAGGGAATAAATAGCATATTTATTCAAATCAACCAAGCGTGTGCCATCTAAAAAATGGCCATTTATAGTTTTTCCTCATGAACCTAACATTTCTTCCTTTAGTTCTTGTTGCAAAGGGACGGCACATGGGGTACAATCTACTGATCATATTGTTGCGTTTAATTGCAGAGCCAACGCCCAGCAGCCGAAGCTGTTCGTAGGTATGATTCTCATACTCATCTTCGCAGAAGCTCTCGCCCTTTACGGCCTCATTGTCGGCATCATCCTTTCTTCTCGGGCTGGCCAATCTCGAGCAGACTAACACCGCCACATTTAAGCATTATTTCAATCACACTTATCGTATGTAAATTTGTTCTGTCGAGACCGTGTTGCTACTTTACGGATGAGAGTCGCGCGTTTCTGTGGACTCGCGTCACTTTGCTCTATAATAATTAATCTGGTGTTGTGAACATTTTAATCTTGATATTTTTCCTGTGTCGCTTTTTGTTGATTATGAATGCCTTTGCAGCAAACGTGCAAGTTGATTGATTTTGAATAATTAGTTGCTGCTTGCTTTTGTTAGACAGTATATATATATTTGAGACGTACAGAAAACCATTTTTTTCCTTCTCAAGAAGAGTTTGATTAAATAGTTTGTGGGAACATTAATTTGCTTGATACTATTGGAACTAATAATAAGCAGTAAATTTTTTAATTATAGTCAAATGATATCAGCTTTTTTCCTTATTATTATTTTATTAAGTAACATTATAATTAAGAATTTAAAAACATTTCGTTAACATTTTCAAAAAACTGATAAACTCAGATTTGAAAATTCCACTTTTACATTTGCTTTCTCAACAAGAGGAACAAAGTGGCTCTGTTTATGTTATAAACCCAGGAAATACAACTTCACTACTGTACAGGACAATATACAAATGTATTGTGTGGAATCTGCGAGATGCTGAAGGCAACAGCACGTCTGACAGTGCTACTCCACCCAGTTAATGTCTAGGTCCTTCAGTTTCAAAACCCATTTCTGTGTGTCTTGAGCAATCATTGGCTTGCTTGGCCTCTTTGTTGCTGCAACATCGCTCTGCTCATCTTGTTCGATGGCTGATCTTTTCCTAGGGTATCTCAGTTCAAGCGATAGGAGGCGGGACACCTCCTGAAGCCCTCCCCATTTTTCCAGAGCTCGAGCTATGTCATAGCGTCCTATCAATGAGCAGATGTAGAAAAATGAGATGCAACCAATCCAAAAGAGGTGAATGATCCCATGGATGATGGAAATTTAACTCCTTTGCCACCCCAATAGCACCTCCAATGAGTTGCAGTTGGGATGTACATGAATAGAATATTCGTTAATAAACATTGATTATGAACTTGTTTATGTTCGTGTGCTTCTAGACGAATCAAAGTGAAAGTCTGACCACATACTCAGGCAAGTAACATTAGCATCATACTCAGGCAAGTAACATTAGCATCCATGAAAAAGTAAGAATTTTGTCTGTCACTAACCTGCACGCTCCAAGGACTTCCTAGTGGGCATGTATGCAGGATCCAATCCCCAGTTTTTCTGAAACTGACTGATCTGAATCGCGGAAGCAAATAGTTTTACAAATCAATCAGTAAATAACATGGTTTACTAAAGATGAATAAACACAAAATACAATAAATTCTAGCAGAAAGACTCAGCCAGATTCCTTGACGATGAATCAGATAACTTATACACAAGGAGAAAATATTGACAGTGATACTACTACTTTACCTCCTCCTGTAGATTTTCTAGGTTATCCCAGTAACCTCTGGGCTTTCGATGTTTGTAGGCAAGGGACAAGTTCATCAAGTTTGCAATCCTCCTAAATCCACCCATGCGAGTTATTGCCTTCTCGATATCCACTCTTCCATGCAAGCGAAGTTGCTTTCTCATTGGCATAAACCCATCTTGACCAAATTTTGAAATAAATGATGTGAGCTCTGTTTTAAGAACTTCAATATCTCTTTGTAAACCGGGGACTTTTGGTCTTTGCCGAAGACTATGCAAAGAGTTACCATTAAGGGCAGGCTGATCCAATTCATCCTTACTGTCATTTAAAGAACTACCATCAGGATTGATATGGTCGTTGGAATGACTCTCTTGGTCACTATTCACAGATACTTTGTTTTCAACAAAATCACGGATGGAACATAAATTTGATGGTAGATCTTCATAAATAACCTGAAAATAGAGAATTTTATTATTTGTCACTCTGAGAGAACAAAATAAACACACAAAAGACCAGCTAAATTACTGCAATTTGAGACCAGATTTCCAGGTCATAACATATACAGCCATTTGACAGTGATTACTTCAAGTATTTGAAATCTAGTAACACCTAAATTGTCTAATATGAATGATATTGTTATTCTGCTCATAAATAGACCTCATTAGTGGAAGAAAAGAACAGAGTTTAGCTATGTAGGATCAGGATCATGAAGGAATAAATATAGCATCATCAAAATTCATAATCACACGAGTTTAGTAAGAAATTAGAAGAGGAAATTAAATTTAAACTTCAAATATAGTATGATCTGAAACTATTTAAACTGGCCCTCAAACCTGCACTCTCAGTATGAGTATCAAATGTGTTGCCATTTCTTGAAGAGAAATGATATAACCCTGAGATATCTAAATGGGGTGTTTAGACATCATCTTCCATCCATGATTTTGTCGATATGGCAGTGAAAGTATCAAAAATGCAGATACCTCTTCCAAGATAGCTTCTGAGAGGAAGCTATCTTTGTGCATTCTTGATTCTACAATATACTTTAACAAAGTGTGCTGATCTCCCAGCTGCTCCAGAATCCAATTCCCCTGAAATGAGTCAAAGTCCCCTTCAACTTGCTCAAATTTGATTCTGTGCTCAAAGTCTTCACACAAATCTAACACCACGCGTGCATGAAACACCATATACAACAGGCCTTTGCAGCCCTCCTGCAAACATAAGTTACTGAAATTTAAGATTCTAAAGGCCATAAAGCTACAAACATATCTCAAGAAAATTTATTCCATAAGACAAAAGATGACGGTTTAACCAGAATACTCTGATTGACAATCAAAGAATAACTATAGCAGATCATACATCAGAATACTCTGATTATCCTGGTCATGTCTTATTAACAACACATTTAACTTTTAAAAATAGATTGTCAACAACGAAGCTACAACACCATAGTTAGTTCATATAATCTCTTTCAACTTCCCTCCAGCTCAAACACCATAAAGAAATGCAAAAGAGATAATTGGCATTCATAACCTTCCTCTGAAAGGTTCTGGTGTCAACTACTAGGAAGGCCAATGAACAAGTAGTTAGATTTAGCATCATTACTGTATCTAAGAAAGTCAACATGTAAGATTGCAATAAATAAGATTTTACCTTAATCATGACATTAGCAACCAAATGAAGCAAGAGTTAAAGGTGGTGACACATATGATAATAAAAGCTGCAAGATAGTTTGTTCCTACCTGTAGAATGCGAACCTTGTTCTTATCCCTATAGAGAATTTTGCTAATTGCTAAATTTGGAACAATCCTGTAATAAAAATGTTTGTTTAGAAGATAAAGAAACAAAAACATAAGTAATGAACTAATAAGAGACTGTAAATAGAGGTTGGTGGAAAGAAGAGAAAAATACGGTGGATGATCATAGCTCAAAAATAAATAAATCAAGCATCACAGTGGAACTTAAATTTGTCACTTGACATTGATAAAAATCATGGTAGCATAGAAATTCTGATCTAACATTTCGGAATTCAAATTGAAAAAAGGAAAATACAAATGAATTTTGCTACTTTTAAGGGGAAAACACTATGGAGAACATTTCATATTGGATAGTTTACTTTAGATGCCCATGCAAGTACAGATAAAAACCCTTACTCAGGTAGTGTCTCATATGCAGTTAAGACATTCCAAACTTCTCGAACTGGTGCCTTGATTGTAACACTAGCCATAACACACCGATGAGTCCCTCCATTTTCCTTCATCCATAATCATTAAACAAATTAAGATATCAATCAATACATAATAAAATGAAACCTATTAAGAAAAATGATTACCAACAGGCCATCAATCCTACGAAGATGAATTTCATCGACCATGCAACGCCTATCAAGTCTGCATGCATTTCCATAAACACCCCATTTTGCACTCCTCTCAGTCGATGGTGAAGAAAGAACAAAACCTAAAGGCTCCACAGGATCTTCCTTTAAGGTATTGGAAAGTGTCTCAGTATTGGATGCAGAACCAAACCTACCCAAGGATGACAAATATAAGGCCCTTAAAGTTGTACACATTCCATTTATAGACATAATTTCCTTTTGAATTTCTTCAAATATTCTCTCAGCTCTCCAAGCAATTGCTCTTAGATTTACTGGAAGATCAGATCTGATAATTCTCTCAAGAAAAATTGTTGGGAAGTTAAATCTAGGCACAACAGTCACTTCATACGATAAAGTTGCCATTGAAGACCTGCAAGGCAATGAATTGAATGATAGGATATAAATTATTTTAACACTGTATTTTAGCAGCAAAAGAAAGAAACATTGCATGTTAAAAAAAAAAAAATACATGCTAACTTTCAGCAGAGGAAAGGGCTCGCTCCAAGATATTTGACTCAACAATCAGTTACAACTGAAAAATCAAATGTATAGCTGATGGTTCACAAGTGTTACTAACCGAGACAGGAAGTTGCTACCAAATTAACCTGAAAATTCATGAGTCTATAAGAATATCCAAAGTTAATAGTAGAGCATAATTAATTTCTATTGAACAAACGAACCTACAGAAGCAAATTCCAAACCAAGCAAAGTAATACTATATGTGTGTGTCGATGGTTCAATGAACTAAATATAATTGTTTAAAACTTATAATCATAGTGAATTCATTACAGATTCAAAAATGGTTGCAGCTTTCATCAGCAAGTTCATAGATAAACAATTCATAAATAGTGAGAAGGGGAAACAAAATGATTAATCATTTTGCATTAGTAGCATCAACTTAGAAGAAGATTGGTGCTAGACTGCTAGTCAAGCATACCTTGGGCCTGCTTTCACATTCCATTTCCCTTCAAACTTATCAAAATCTCCATCAACCATTGAGAAGTGAAGCTCACTCCCATTAGCCTATGCAAAAATCCAGGTACGTATGTTGGGGGATCAGCTATCAAAATGACAAGCCAAATTAATAAATCCATAGTAGACAAGAGGAGGAAACATCCCACCATGCAAAAAGAATATTTCTACTTGCATTGCAAAATATGTGACGTGATTGCCACAGGCAAGGAAACACCAGAAATATTTGTAAATTGATGAGATCATGCATTTTTTTTGAATAAAATGGATAATGTGCAAGAATGGGATAAGACGTTTTTATTATTCATTTATCTTTTTAATAATGCAGAATGCATCAAACACTCCTTGAAAAGAAATAAATAACTTTCTGGATATAAAGTACAGCGTACATATCTTTATTAAGTTCCTGATAACTTTTTTTTGCTCAAACAAAAGGTTATCGCCAACTGTTATGTACAAAAATTAATTTGTTATGACTGTTAACACTGAACTTACAGGCAATGTCTACACATCAATATTAAGAATCCTCGAGCATGGAGTTGCATCAAACATACCTTCTTTTTTGGCTGTTTCGCCAAACAAAAAGCTTGTGTTCAGTAAGATACCTAACAAACCTTGAAATTACTCAGCGAGGAAACTCTTCTCAACTTACACTACCATCAGGTGCTGGCTAAACTAGTAATATACAACTTTGAGTAGTGTCTTCACTTCTCGATTAATATAGTTAAGTAAAATTACTCTTTGGCAAACCATTTTATGCTGTACTAATCTATCTTCTTCTCTTTGTTTTCAAAATGTGAAACAAACTTAGTCATCACTCATCACTTGCAAGTTGCAAGCAATTATCGTGTAGTCTTAGCTTATGTTATTACATCATGAGGGCACTGTCCAATATAAACTCAAAATAAGGAGAAAGAACAGGCTTTAAAGTTGTTACTTTTATAGATAAAGGCACATACAGAGTTCGGAAATTCCTGAAGGTCCAAGACCACGC
>JBBMJZ010031400.1:0-10151 GCA_037833815.1 Zingiber zerumbet
CGTGATTTACTCCCTCTGGAATCCTGTGGGGCCGGGCCCAGGGGGCCGCTAGGGTGGCGGTTCCACCTTTTGCAAATGAGTCTACATAACAAGCAAAAGTCTAGTAGAATACTCAATATCGTATACTAGGTATAATTTTACTAATATATAGGCCTGAGCCTAAATAACAAATTAGGATCTAGTAAGATACTTGATATCCTATATTACGGTATGATCTTACTAATACATAATTATGAATAAATATCAAGCTGGTAACCTAGTTTAATATTCTACAGCTATGCTGCGGTATAGTATCACTAGCATGAAAGTACAACCATAAATAGCATGGATAATAATAAGACTGCATGAATATCAAAATAGACAAACAAGTGCCAGCAGTAAAGGTTAACTCAAGGAATACATAGAGTGGAGTCAAGGTGACATAAGTAACTATTACGTATGCAATATAGATAACAGAATCATGTACTAAGATCAAGAGAACTACAGAGATCAAAGCAGGAACTATCCACCTCTACCATAGATTGTTCAGTCTTCCAACGTAATCATCACCTCTAGCTCGTATCTACAAATATAAGATATCAAAAAAACTCTAAGGACTTATAAACTGTTATCAATCTATTAATTAATTAATTAATTAATTAATTAATCTATTAGTTAATTAATCAATTAACTTATTAACTAATCCATTACGAATTTGATTAATATTCAATAAACCTCTAAGTGAATTAGTGAATCACACTTATTAACCATTAAAATCACATCCCAATTTAGTCGAAGGGATAATTCAATTAATTACTCCTTAATCAATTATCAAATTGATTTATAATCAACGTAATTATCTAATTATAACTTGTTAATCAATGCATTAGGAAATCACTTAGGTATCCAATTAATAACCCAAATAGATCATCTAGTTATTAAACCGATTGACAATCTAATTGATCTGATTAACTACTAAATTTGTCAATTATCCAACCTTCCAATAAAACAATTAATCCATTTACATATTTATTAATGAATTAACCAAATCGGCCATGCATTCGGCTAACATAATTAACTAATCCAAAAATCACTACCATTAATAACCCACTCACTTGGTTAATCTATTAACAACTTAATTAATTCATCGATTAATTAAACATACACCCAATTCTAAATCTGTTAATAGGATCTAATAACTCGGATCAATTAAGCATTACCCAAATTCGACAGCGGCGGACAACATTAGCGATAGAAAGGATGCCAATTCTGTGATGGGGAAGGACGTGATAGAGGAGGGATATGTGGTTGTCGCATGTGTGGAAGGCAGCGACAGCGGGGAGCAGGAATGCGGCGCTGGCGAAGACAGCTAAGCGATGCCAGGCGGTCGAGCATGTGCATGGGCAACATCGATCTCTCATGTGGCGGAACACTTCTGTGAGCTTGTGGGTCATGTAACGATGCGGAGGGGAGAATACGATCACCGCGCCAACATCGGTCGGTTGTATGGGCAGTTGGCGGCGACGGCGCAGCGAGCATGCATTTGCATCGCTTGGCAAGAGGGAGGCGGTGGACGAGCGTTTGGGGAAAAAGAAGTGAACTTAGGTTTTTAAATTAACTTAGGTTATCTTTCAACTAACTCCCAATTTAAATAGGTATTCTAAACCAGCTTTTCTAAAGCCTAATCCACTTATCTCCATAAAATATCTAAACATTCGTTTTAAAATTCTAATAAATTCTAAAAAAAAATCTATAAATTTACTTACATATTAATTATCAATTATTTTATTATTATTTTACTAAATAATTTCTATTAGATCAATTTTAATAAAGGGGAGCCTTAGCGCAATGGTAAATTTGTTGCTTTGTGACCAAAAAGGTCACGGGTTCGAATCTTGGAAACAAGCTCTTGCAAAAAGCAAGGTAAGGCTGCGTACAATGGATCCTTCCTCGGGACTCCGCATAGCAGAAGCTTCGTGTACCGGTCTGCCCTTTAGATTAATTTTAATTGTTTAATTTGATTTCAATCTCATTAATTAATGTTATATATATATATATATATAAAACAACAGAAGTAGAGTTTAGGGCTATAGCTCAAGGTGTGTTTTAACTACTATAGTTGAAGGCATTGCTTGAAGATCTCAAGATAAAGGTTAGAGGAGTCTATGAGACTATATTGCGATAATAAATCGATCATTAATATTGTTCATAATCCAGTACAATATGGCAAAACAAAGCACATTGTGATTGATAGACACTTTATAAAGGAGAAGTTAGACAACAAATTAATTTGTACTCCCTATGTGCCAACAAAGGAGCAACTTGTAGATGTGTTTACAAAGGGACTTAATAGATACTACTTCTTAGTGATTATATCCAAGATGAGAATAAATGATATCTATTTACCAGCTTGAGGGGGAGTGTTACAAAGTTGACAACTATTTAGGATAGTTGATCATGAAAATCCCTTGATACAGGTAATCCCTTATCATGGAAATCCCTTGATACGGGGATCTAGTTTAGCAATAAATTTTTTAAATTTATTCTTTTCTATTTGTTTTTTTTGTTTCTATACATAATCAATATACAATGTATATATATACTCATTATTGTTCATAATGAAAATAGTAAGAGATTTTCTTTCCACGTTTCTTGATAATAAGCACGGTGTTGAGCTCGAGATGTACAGAGGTGGCTTAGACTTCTCAAGATTAGCTCTTCCAACAAATTCCATCTCAAAATCTTACTCGATTTAATCTTTTCTCATAGACGTGCCAAAATGATGTATCAGAATTCCACCATTGGGTTGGACCCTAAAGCGGATATCTTGGTAAGGGATGGGGATCACCCTGTTCAGAAGGAAACGTGTCAGAGGGTGTTGGAGTTGTTTGGCAAAGACCCCTATGATGGTTAAGTCACTATAAAGATATGGTTGCCAATGAAACATTGATAGAGGAATAAAGTAAGATTAGGCTCAGATCTGCATATTGTCGCCGACTTTAGTGCTTATATAGGGATCAATGACCTAAACCTTAGGGTTGTTCAATCCTAGAGATCGTTGGTTGTAGGCATAGATCACGAAGGAGTCATGTTCAGTTTTGGTCATACCTGTAAAAATTATTTTTTGTATGATCTATCGTTGCAGTTTCTCGTGTAATTGGGTTGCAAGGAGAATGAGGAACTTGAGAGGTGGTGCTTTGGGGACTTGGGTACCCGGTCATACAGGGTGTTTTAGGGTCGAGCTATAGGGAGGACTCAAGTGACTGAGTCACATGGGGAACTTGGAAAACTAAGCTATATGGGGAACCCTATTCACTGAGTTGCATATGCAACTCGGGATGTTGAGTTGTATAGGGGACTCGAGAGTCTAGGTGGTAATTGCACGGGGTCTCTCGGTCTTTATGTGAGCAGGATTGTTGACATGAGACAAAGCCATATAGGGTGGATTTGCTAACCTTGAATGGGATCACTATTCTATATAATCACTTGTCGAGTGGGTCATACTCCTATAGGTCAATTGCAAAACTCACCTCAATGTTGATTAAGTAACACCTATTAGTCATGTGAAGGTTGGTTGATTCTTTCACAATCAACTTTGATAGTTGTAATAATGCCAAAGCATGGAGCTAGGCTTCCACAGCAAATTTATTCAACATGAGGGACTGAATGTTTGTAATGATGCCAATAGATGAGGCTAGGCTTCCGTAGCAAATTTGTTTAACACGAGGAACAGAAGGTTTTTGATGATAATTTTTGCCTATCATCATTATTAGGATTTTTAACTCCGCCCGTGACGGACCAATCATAGCAGGTCCCAAGCCCGGATAAAGGAGGGTTGTGTTTAAAACTATGACAAATATTCAATGAATAAATCCATTAAAGTATTGTGCTAATGCTAGGTTGTTCCCCCATAAGGAATGTGTTATAGGGTCCGACTGTAACGTCTTGGCAAGGATCGCTTCATCTCTAGAACTCGGGTGTAGTGCTAAATATGCAAGAGTTCACATTGAACGGTTTGACGGTAACGTATCGACAATGCATCTCCATGAGAACTTGAGTGTAGTGTTAAATAGGTAAGAGTTCTCACACCATAAGTTGGATAAGAACAGATATGATAGGAAAATTAAAATCTAAGATTTGGAGCATGGAATATAGGAACTCTATTGGTAAATCAATGGAGATAATAGATACACAATTAATATTTTGTGTGTACAAGAGATAAAATGGGTAGGTGAGAAGGTAAAACTGATAGAGAATTCGGATTTTAAGTTATGGTACATAAGAAAGAGTAGAGGAAGAAATGGAGTGAGTATTATTGTATATAGTTCGTTAAAGGAAGAAGTTGTAGTAGTTAGAAAATGTGATAGGATTATAACCCTTAAGATAATAGTGGCGAAAGAACTATGAACATAATTAGCACATATACACCAAAAGTAGCATTAGATGAAGCTACCAAAATTAAAGTTTTGGGATAATTTAGATAAAATATTACAAAGCATTCCGTCAATGAAATAATTTTAATAGGAGGTGATCTAAATAAGCATGCCGGAGTGAAAAATGAGGAATATGAGAGGATAAGATTATGGGATTGGAACGAGAAATGAGGAAGAAAAAACTATATTAGATGACCTTATATTAGTTAATATGTTTTTAAAGAAAGAGAAGAACACCTAATCACGTTTAAAAGTTGGAATAATAAATCGCAAATTGACTTTCTTATGGTTAGGAAGAAGAATAGAAAGATTTGTAAAGATTACAAGGTTATCCCTGGATAAAGACTTAACTACCCAACATAGGTTAGTAGTGTTGGATATAAGCCTCAAACATAATATCAATTGAAAGAAAATATATATGACTCCTAGAATTAAGTGATTGAAGTTAAAGGATAAGAAACAAAATATATTTAAGGAGAATGTAGAAGTATAAGAATTAGGTGAAATATATGGTGATTCTAATATGACATGAGATAAGATGGTATCAAAGTTCAAAATAGTAGCTAAGAGTGTATTCGGTGAATCAAAGGGATATGCACCACTAAGTAAGGAATCTTGGTGGTGGAATGAGAAAGTACAAGAGAAAGGAAAGAAAAATGAATACCTTATAAGGAATTATATATTTTTAAGAATGAGGAAAATCTAAAAAAATATATAAGCCAAGAAAGAAGTTAAGAGAGTAGTGAATAAAAAAAATAATGAAACTTTTGAACTATTATATTAAAAATTAGAAACAAAAGAAGGGAAAGAGATATTTATAGAATAGCTAAAGTGAGAGAAAGAAAGATAAGAGATCCTATCCAAATAAAATGTATTAAATATGAATGTAATAAGGTACTAGTAAACGAGAGAGAAATAAAAGAGTGCTGGAAGAGGTATTTTTATTAACTTTTTAATGAAACTTTAGGTGATCAACTTAATTTATGTAATTTAAGTAGGTCAAATGAGTATAAAAATTTTAATTTTTATCGTAGAGTTCAAACTTCAGAAGTAAAACAAGCTTTAAATGGAATGCACAATGGAAAAGTCGTTGGATTAGATGATATTCCGATAGAGGTATGAAAGTGTTTAGGGAAACAAGATATTGAATGACTCGTAAAATTATTTAACATGATATTGAAAATAAAAAAAAAATGTTTGATCAATAGAGGATAAATACTCTAGTTCCCTTATATAAGAACAAGGGAGACATACAAAATTGTGCAAACTTTAGGGGTATTAAACTAATGAGTCATTATGAAACTTTTGATAAAAATAATAGAAAAAAATCAAGGAAGGAGACCATAGTGATCGAAAATCAATTTGGGTTCATATCTGAAAAGTCGATAATAGAAGCTATACATGACATTCATTGACTTAAAAAAGCTTACGATAGAGTTCTAAGAAAAATTATATGAAGAATTCTAGAAAAGAGAGGTGTTAGCATAACATATATTGAACTAATTAAGGATATGTACAAGGATGTAACGACTTGAGTAAAGACTTCTAGCGGAGTAACTGAAGCATTTCCAATAAAGATAGGGTCATATCAACGATCAACTCTAAGTCCCTATCTTTTGACACTAATTATGGGCGAACTCACTACACACATTCAAGACACAGTACCATAGTACATGTTATTTCCAGATGATATTGTTTTAGTAGACGAAACACGTGAAAGAGTAAATGCTAAACTAGAATCTTGGCAGGAAATACTAGAAAGGAAAGGTTTTAGGTTTAGTAGAATAAACATAGAATATATGGAATTTAAGTTTAGCAATATTAGACATAATGAGACAATTGTTAAGATAGGAGATAACAAATTGTCCGGAACCGAGAGCTTTAGATATTTATGATCATTTTTATAAAATGGAGGGATTGAGAGAGATACATTATATAGAATACAAGCAAGATAGTTGAAATGGAGGAGAGCATAAAGTATCTCTAAAATTTAAAGGAAAATTTTACAAAACCACAGACCTTCTAAATTATATGGAGTTGAATGTTGGGTTATGACTCGAGCACATGAGCGAGTTGCAAAGATAAGGATGTTAATAAGGTGGATGTGTGGACATACAAGAACAGACAGAATAAGAAATAAGAGTATTAGAGAGAAAGTTGGAATTGAATCTATTGAGGGAAAATTCCGAGAGACACATTTAAGATGATACGGGCATTTACCACTTAGGTGATGTGAAACTATGATAAACATGCATATCAAACAAGGAACAGGAAGACCAAAAAAGACTTAGTTAGCAACAATAAAATAAGATAAAATTTATGTAAGTATAGACGATAAAATAGGAGATAAAGTTTAATGGCGTAAAAGGATCCATATAGTCAACCCCACCAGTGGAATAAAGCTTGGCTGCTATTATTGTATCATTATCAGGATTTTTTCTTCACCATTTATGTGGGGTACTTGAGGGTTACAAACATTATTAAGTTTCACTAAGGTAGCCAAAAGTTGTCCCCATAAGACTTTGCACACCTTTGCTCTGCTGGAAGGAAGATGCCAGACTTCCGGTAGTCAGAATTCGCTATCCTCATAGGTTCACAGAGTTTTATGCTTGGGACTTCTATGCATGTGGCATAATTTACTATTCCAATTAATTTTGTTACACTGTTCTCTTCAACCGGATCATGTAATAAATAAATGAATATAAGTTTTGTTGTTAAGAAGTTAATAGGCTTAACAAAAAAATTAAAAGATTTAAATTAAGTTCGACTGAAAGCTGAAAAACAATGTACGAGTCCATGAAATATGTACTGACCAGTGAGAATTATATATATATATATATATATATATAAACAAATTTTTCTTTTTCTCCTCCCCTCTTTTTCTTTCCTTCCAGTTTTGATTCGTCAAGTGAACACATCCTGAGATCAACAATATTTGGCAGTTGGTTGCTTGGCACACCAAGCTTTAAAAATTAAGAAAAAAATGGATTGAGACGATGTAAACTTGTTCAAAGAAATTTTATCAGTTCAAGTGTAGTACTGAAAGACAAGAAATTGTGGATATAGTTGAATAAGATATCAACAATGCTATTGCACCATTTTTTTTGTCCATATGAGAAATCTCAAATAATCAATCCTTCAGCATGGTGATTTTTCTTGGACCATTATTCAAATGGAGTGCTATTATTCAAACTTTTTCTTTTCTTTTTCTCCAACTGTTGCACAAATTAATCTCTTTTCACTTTCCTTCGAAGCAATCCATTGTCTAAACTAAAAACATTTATGTAGGGTGAGGACATTCATGGTGTTCCTGGACTGGTTAATTTGTTTGGCATCGAGTCACCTGGCCTGACATCCAGTTTGGCAATTGCAGAATACATTGTGTCAAAGTATTCAAGTTGATTCTTCTCAGTTTGTACATTCTTGTAATTTGTTCGGTGTAGAATCATCTGTCCTGACATCCAGTTTGGCGATTGCAGAAGATTGTGTCAAAGTATTCAAGTAGGTTGTTCCCAGTTTGTACATTCGTATGTAATTCCACAGGTTCCCTTCTAATTAATGTATGAATGTGTGATCAATTTACTACTTGCATCATACAAGTATTTATTTCAGATGTAAGCTGAATTGTTGCAAAGATAGTTTGGCCTTGGTCCTTCCCGAACAGAACACTATTGCTCATTTTTGGATCTGTAATACCAAGACAAATGAACAGATTATACGGGGGGATGAGGGTGAATAGCCGTGATCTGAAATTGCAATCTCTTGCTTGTTTTGGTCGTTAATTGTGGAGCAGATACATAAACAAACAACAATATGAAATAGACACAACTAGCACTTTTTTATATCCTATTCGACGACTTATTCAGTGAGTCATCTCTCGAATTTCACTATCTTTACCTTTCTCAATTTATTTTTGGAGGTGGAGAAATCCTTTATAATTCTTTTTTTATAATAAGAACACAGAGACTATCAAACTTGTAAGTAAAACAATAAGGCCGTGTTTGGTTGTGTGATAGGATTAATGAGGGATTGCAAATTTAATCTTTTAATAAAGATATTTATGTTAAAATATCCTTGTTTGGTATGATTGTTATGGTAAGGATAAAAGTATGAATTATTAATTATATGACCAAAATATCCTCAGCATTAGAAATGAGAAGTTGAGAAGACGAGCAAAAGGTAAAGTTTAGTTTTTGTTATAGGGCAAAGGGTAAAAATATCTTTTTAACTAGTTATCAGGCTTACTGTTCAATTTGGGATTATTAATTCTTGGATTGATTTTCCAACTGTTACAGTATTTAATCAGGCTATATAGTTATCATTGGCTTTTTTAAAAAGCAGTCAAACATGAGTTTAAGTTGTAATCCTATCCTAATCCATCGTACCAAACACGGCATAACAATACCTACTACTACAATAATAGTAAAAGTATGGAGCTCTTTGCAAGACTTTTTTTTAAGCCTTCTTGCCGTTGCTCATTCACTTTTCACCTGAAGGGTCACTTGCCACTACTACAATATTCGTAGACAAGCAATGCAGCTTTGTCTTTAGGCCTACGTTCTAATTCTCAATGCACAATCAGTCAACTATTTGTACTCAACCATTGACTTAATCGTCAACCTTTTGAGTTGCAACAGCAACCTCAGTCGACTAGTCAATAGTAGCTTCTAGATCATACAATCATTGTAGCTTGATCTCAACGACTCTCTTCTAAGATATTTGTTAACTGATCAACCGACTCAACTTGATCACCAGTTGATCTTGCATTAGCCAATTAGTTGGCCAGCGAACCGTCAAATACAAACATTCTGTGACTTTATGTTCCACCTTGAGTTAACTAATGAGTCAACTTAAGTCCCAATCGATTGATTACTTGACTCAGACCACTTCTAAAGCCAAGTGCCTTCCGTAGTGTTGTCCCACCCATAACCCTTTATGCAAGTGCATTTGACTCTCACCGTCATCAGAAGTTACTTGTCAAGAGCTTACACCTCCAGCACTTCATGTGCCAAAAATCTTTGCTTCTGGGTCTTCCGTGTTAAGAGGCTTTGCCTCTAGGATTTCGTTGCATGTTAAGCATCTGTTAGCCTTGACCTATTAGCATTTTCATTTGCTAAGCCTTTGTCCATCCATAATCCGTCTGAATTTGCCAAGTATAAACTGGTTTTTTTTTTTTAAGAAAAAAACAAACACAATGAACACAACCCATTTTCCCTTTATCCATTGAGACACTATATTAATAAACACAATATAGTCCTAAATTAAATCTTCTCAAATATAAAAGTCACATGCTTAAAACATGATTGCACCAACTGCTTAGTCTACTATCTGGTTAACTCGAATCCTATATTCAAGCTAAGTCTAGCTCTCTCACTGAAGCAGCTAGTTGAGTCGACTAGAATGGTTTCAGTGGACTGAAGGTGATTCGAGTCAATTGAATAGTAGTTGAATCGAATAAAGTAGCAAGCTATAAGCGGATAAATTGTCAATCAATTGGATGTAGTTGAGCCGACTAAATGCAGATTGATTTGACTAGATATTAGTCATTGGCCGATGAGATTTTCTTATCTGGATTTCAGTTGACTAATTGATAATTTAGCCAACTAATTTCATCGGAAGCTATATGAATGAGCAATTTTCGGTATGTTTCAACTTACCCTTGCTACTATAAATAGGAATGCAAGGAGAACTCGAATATATATATATATATATATATATATATATATATACCAGATATTT
>JBBMJZ010031409.1:0-10151 GCA_037833815.1 Zingiber zerumbet
GAGAGTGACTCGGTGAGGATGTGTCCCGGTTGAGGGACAATAAGCGTCGGTCTAGTTTAGGTCCATTTTAGATCCCTAAACTGAAACCTTGACTAGATCCTGGTCTAATTATTACTCATTATTATTATGTTAACACTTGTCTTGCAGGTTATTTGACTAACATTTTGTGCAGGACAAAAGGCCTCGGGTGAATAGTGCACGAGGCACCTTCAAGTAGTGGAAGGCGACTTCACACTATTCAAGGAAGGCCCCTTCAAGGCTATAGAAGGTATCTTCCACAGGATAAAATTCAGACTTTGTCGCAGATAAGGTTTGGGTTGTTCAAGATCATATTTACCACATTGGAGACTCCTCAAGGCTTTGGAAGACACCTTCCATGCTCAATAAAAGGAGTGCTTTCCCAAACCATCATATCCATTACTTATACGAGCTTCTGCGCTTCTGATTGGGCTTCCGACTGCTCAGCTTCTTGCTACTACTTCAAAGAAGTCTATCTACCACCAAGCTACGCTTCCAAGACAACTGATCATCTCTGGCAGACCGGCAGCAACGCACCAACGCGTCCAAGTTGTTGGTAACTTTAATTGTTTTGCAAATTTCTCATACTACTATTTTTAAAGGGAAGTATAGGTTGTTACACTGTCACTATCTTGTATTCGATTACCTCTTCCAGTGGTTCCAGAAGAGGTATTTAGTGGGTTGCCCATCGATAGGTCTTCGGGACCTGGATCTTAGAGTAGGAGTCACCGAAGGCTTCGAACTAAGTAAAACTGGCTGAGTTTTCCTTGTGTATTGTTTTCTTTAATCTTTCTGCTGCATAACTCCGTTTAACTCACAATTTTCAATGAACGTGATTCACCCCCCCTCTCTCTCATGATCCAACAATAGGTACTTCATCTTCGGTGGAAAATATGAATCTAGTTTGGATTATGATCCACATTTCCACCTGAGTTTTTAGATGGCACTCCATTTAGCCTTCTAGTAGCCGAAGTCCTCGTCGGAGAAAAGAGATAGGCGTGCGGTGTTGTAGCCTTCTTGATGGGTCATATAAATCTTGCACACAAACAAAAGCTGAAATATTCCAAGACTTGGTCTTGGGTTTAGTAGTGTGGGAAGAGAAGAAAAAAATAAATTAGCTAGAGTGGTGTTGCACCAACTTGGAGTACTAAAAAATTTAAATGGAAAAAAATATCAAAAGGGGTGATTGCACCGATTCTGATTAATTACAAAAATAAAAAAATAAAAAAATAAAAAAAAACTCTTATGGTGGTTGCACCAATTTAAAGCGACCCCACTCTGATACCAATTGAAAGGATCAAAAAGTGTGTTAAAGGGGGGTGAATAGCCCTCATGGCTTTTTGACGATTTTCATAAAACTTGAGAGTACATAGCAGAAGGTAAAGAAAATAAAGCATTGCTAACATGGTTTAGTTTTACTTAGTTTGGAGCCTGTAACAATTCCTACTCCAAGGCCCACGATCATCAATTGCTTTCATTGGGTAATTCACTAATAATTTGAATATTACAAGACCATACAAAATTTAAAGTGCAAGTAATAAAAACAAGTATACTGACAACTTTAGAGTAGAAGATTGAGCGTCATCGTCGAAGCAACGTTTCTGCATCGTAAAGAGCTTTTTAGAGTAGCATGAAGCACGGAAGTCGTAGAGAATTGATGTCTCGACATTATGGCCGAGCCCATTTATAAAGGGTAATCCAGACCCCTCTATGACTTTGAGGCACTTGGATCAGAGCTGATATGATCTGAGTTCGTCGCATCTTATCCGCTTCTAGGCATCTCTATTCCTTTGAGGCGTCTTGGTTGTTGACATGGTGAACGCTAAGTGGAGCTCCTCCTGGTCAACTATATCTTGTCCTAGGTGCCTCAATCCTTTTAAGATGCTTGGATTTGATGTGCGCTAACCAACCAGAAGATGTCACCTCACCTCCCTCTGCTACGCGCCAAGATGATAGAGACGCCTGAATACCTTTCAAGTGCTTGTATCGGTTTGAGGTGCATGGATCCATCCAGGTGCTTGGATTAGCACTTCTAGGCTTTATGTTTTCTGCATCACAAATATTCTTTGATAGTCTCGGACTGTCCGGGTTTGACTTTTAGATTTTCTATAAAACCCTAGGTCAAACTGACTCCTACTGTTCCCTCAACGGGGAATGTGTTCTCACATACTCCTCTTAGGAGAAATTACCTTTTTCCAAACAGTTGTTTGGACTTTTGCTCAACATCTGATCTTGACCTCCGGGACTTTTGCTAGACGTCTGATCATCGACCCATCTAGACCCTCTACCTAGTGTCCGTGACCCCAGCACTTCCGGCCGATATTCTCAATCTGCCAAATCTTCTACCCAGTCCACTGACCAGGACTTCGTGTCCAATCCACTGAATAGGATTTTGTGCCCAATCCCTTCATCGGGACTTTGTGCCCACTCCCTTGACTAGGTCTTCTTTATCTAATCTCAATTAGGACTTGCCTGTATATTCAAGCAAGCTAATTAGAAAACAACACAACTTAACTTTGAACCCCTTGTCATTGACAAAACCAGGTTCAATTAGCTGGTACTTTCAGTACCAACACCCGACTCCTTCCGCCCGACTCCTCCAACTTGACTTCCTCAACTCCATAAGTTCAGCACATCTCGATACTAGGAATTCGGCTTGACCAGCTTCTCAACTCAATTCCTCATCTCTTGGTCCCGTCGATCTCGATCCAACGCTCCTTTCGGACCTGCCAATCTAACTCTTAGCACATTTCCTTTCAGCCCCACTGATCCAATGCATGACTCCTCTTCGTTCAATTCCGCCAACTCGATGCTTCTCCCTTTGACTCAATCACCCAGCTGTTGAATAACACCTGGTACAGTACGAGGGCTGGCATGACACGTGGAACAATAAGGTTGACATAGCATGATCCCCCACAATCTCCTACAGTGCAAGACGAGGATGGCATGACCCCAGATACGGTGACATGACACTTTCTTTACCTTGATTATCACATTTCATCAATTAACCTACAGCAATTTTATAAAAAGAGCTCACTCTTGCGGACTAAGGTATGCAAAAAAAAAGGGGTACACACGTCATTTTTTCGTCATCTACTGTTATTCTCCATTGCTCCATTGCCAGAAACCTGACTTGAGCATTGGAGTAGATGAGTTGGAGCACCCCGACTTCCATTCTAATCCTCTCCCTTGCACTTTTAATTCTCGTAGGCTTTCTAGACAATTCATGCCTACCTACAGTGTATGACTACTCCCTTCAACTCTGTAGATATTTCTAGTAGCCCCACCTTCCTCTAGCTAACGACAACTCTGTCAACCTCGATGACACATCTCACTAGTGGCTCATCTATCGATGATATCAAACAAGAACACCTAGATTGCTAAAAAATAAATACTAATGTAAATATTTATCTATTAGTAGAGGCTATGTGATATAAAATATTTGAGAGACAATGAGTTTAATCTTGGGGTTCATGAATTGGAACATCATGATTAGATATATGAATTCATTCAGGTGTTTTTCAACTTTCATCATATCAAAAGTAAATCAAATAAGAAATAAAAATTAATAAAAGGAAAATAGGGAATGTTTAGGTAAAAAATTTAAAGAATCTAGAACTAATTATTCTTTAATAATTGTCACTATCTTCGTAGGATTTTGAGAGTATCATAGGAAAGGCAAAAAAGTTGGCATGATCCATAGTGATGTAGAAATCATTGAAATCTTGAAAACAAATGATGCGACATCACTAGCGAATGATTGGATCAATCAAGAATCTTGATGCTTGCTACTCATTTTTACTTTTAGGCCAATTAATTAATCTATACTCATTCTAGATGAAAAAAGTTTTAAAAATTAGAAGGCCTAGCATTCAAACAATATTCTAAGACCGTACTTAAACAGTAGAGCTCGACCATGTACATATGGCTACGCTGTGAAAACCTAACCCACCGTGAAGTCTCACTACGATCGCTTCAACTTGTCTACAAGTACCTTGAGTTTAGTTGATACCAAATCTCTCGAAACTAGGACAATGTTACAAGAGAGAAGAACACAAAGAATGAAGGTAACATAGAAAATGATATCGAAATACAACTGTCAACCTCTAGCTACACTTCCATGCCAGCAAAGGTTGGCACTATAGACCGAAGGCAACCACTTTGCGAAGCACAATTGGAAAAAGTTGGTGTGTGACTTTTGACAAAGTTTTCATGCCTACACAAGACCTGAAAGGAGCTAGCCATTTGTAAGCCATCTGAGCATTTTGGACCCCTGAAGTTCTATGGAACTACTGCTCACTGCACTTTGCTACAATGCTCTGCAAATTGGCAAAACAGTGAGCAATGGAGAATTTATTGTTGACTCGTATTGATTGATCGACTGCTTCTACTATTTTCTTTGTTCCTCCTCCACCCTCCTCTGATACCTACCTCTCGTTGTCATATTTCGATCGTTACTTTTTGAAGAGATGCCACTCCGATTAGATACGACCAACATCTTTGATCGGTGTGGGTTCCTTCGTACATATCGTGATCTTGTAAGCAAATTAGAAGGGCACGTTCATGATAAGTTTTGACATGATATGATAGCACAACGTTAAGAAACATATTATATCGCGAATTATGGATAATGCTATATGGGTACTATGAAATCATGGATCTTAACTTTATAAAAAGTATGATTGAAACAATAATATTGCACAAGATTTAGTAAAAAAAATCTTGATGATAATTAAACTTGTCACAAAAATTAGTATAGTGGAAATAGTTCCCTATATACTTTCATAATGAAAGGAATACTAGACTCAACCGTATCAAACTTTGATCATTCACCTATAAGACAATTGATATTTGTCATCATGGATTTCCATTTCCTTCAAAAGCATGTTAGGGAGCTAGTAAAATGTGTTGGAGTAAACTTGAAGTTCTCAATGGCGATTTTATCTATTATTCACGGAAATAGGTACATATATATAAAAATCAATTTGAGAGGTAAGACTCTTAAACTGCATGTCAAAACCATACAAACATCAAGAGTTTAATCCTCAACATCTGAGGTAAACTCCACAATCATCCCTCTCTCCTGTTACAAGATCAACACCATATGAGCATATGACACCCAATGTAGTGGACACACATCACACTTGCATGCAATCAGAAACAAACCTCACATGACATTACACATTCTTAAGCCCACAATTGGACTTTGCATTCACACTTGCATTAAGAAAAACTACAAAATCAAGCACCATGTAGTTACCAAGCCATGCACAGATGCAAGCCAAAGCTACAAGCAAAGTTCAGACAGCAAGTCAAAGCCATGGATGCAAGCCAACAAATGCAATCTTTGGACAGCAAGCACAATGAGCTCCAAAACAAGAACATCAGCATTGTAGCTTTCATTTTCTTCATGTTCAATCAACATTATACCTTCAAACACCATCCAACAGCAGCCTATAACCTGCAAATGAAGAGTTCTAAGGAGGTTTCAAGTCCACAAACCAGTGGGTATGTATTTGGACCTTCCGAAATAGCCAATCGATCCACATCCGGTGCAATGCCTTGGTATCGACACCTATTTCTAGCTTCACACATATAATAGATTGAGCTAGAGATGGCTAGATGTTGGACCTTCATCTTTCTACCACCACCCTTGTAATGTCTCCCAAAAATTTGATACAACTTCTCAAAGGATTTAAAGTTGTTCTTGATCTCCAACCATCGCTTTACCTTGCACCAAAGTTCACAAACCATCAGACATTCAAAGAAGACATGTTGATTTGATTCTTCTTGTTGTTGGCACATGACACAATCCTTGTTTGGCTCATACTCCATTCTATCCTT
This sequence comes from Zingiber zerumbet, assembly GCA_037833815.1. Classification (NCBI taxonomy): domain Eukaryota; kingdom Viridiplantae; phylum Streptophyta; class Magnoliopsida; order Zingiberales; family Zingiberaceae; genus Zingiber; species Zingiber zerumbet. The sequence goes on from JBBMJZ010031409.1 coordinate 5,863, forward strand.
GGTCCTCAACCTCCCATGAGCTAGCATCAATAGTGTGAAGCAATGCTTTGGCATGATTTCCAGCTTTCACACCATAGATTTCTATGCAACTTCCGGCCCCCTTGGCATGAAGAAATTGTATGCATTTTTAACTTCATTTCCTATCCCAACAAATCAATCCATCATCCTCATATTTGCACTTCCGACACCATTTAAGCTTCTCAAGATCTTGTTCCGAATTTCTATAAGCCTCTTGATCAGAGGAGAGTTTGAAGCTTTGTTTTCCCATGCCCAAAAATCTGCACCTTTCATATAATGATAGTATACCCACTTAATCCATATAGAATCTGTTTTGGACTTATATCCCATAAGATTTTGCTCAACAATGTCTCATTCCATGCAAGTAGATCTCTAAGGTCATATCCTCCATCTTGCTTTGGTAGATAAATTGTTTTTCAAGATATCGGAGGGAATTTGGAGGACCAAACAAACATACGGCAAATTGTTTTAATCTTGTCTACAACTCCACTAGGAATTGGAAGCATTGATAGCCAAAACCATTCCATACCTTGTAGAACCGTATCTATCAATTCCAATCTTCCGGTATATGACAAAGTATGCTTGGGCCAAGCGTTTATCTTTCTTGTAATAGCCTCTAGGAGTGGTCCATAATTAGCAATCCTCAATTTTTTTCACTGCCAATGAAATACCCAAATATCGGAAAGGGAAAGAACCTTCTTGAAAACCCAAAAGATTAAGAATCTGAGCCTTCACTCTTGTGTCTACACCGACCATGAAAATCTGTGTTTTTTGTGAATTTGCCTTTAGTCTCAAAGTCTTTCTAAAGAAATCCAAGCAATCCACTAAGTGTTGTGTAGAAAATATATCCGCTCAGCAAAACAACATAAGATCATCCGTATAAACAAGGTGTGTAATGTCCACCTCCTTGCACATTGGATGGAAGTGAAAGGATGTCAATCTAGAGGTGGCTTTGAGTTTCCTTGATAACACCTCAATACATAATCCAAACAATAGGGGAGAAAGGGAATCCCCTTGCTTAAGTCCTCTTTGTCTACTAAAAAACCCATAAACTCCACCATTAAGAGAGATTGAGTAAGAAATTGTTGTGACACATTCCTTGATCTAATTGCAATATCGTTAGGGAAAACCAAAACCAATGAATGTCGACATAAGGAAATCTCAATCCACCATGTTAAAAGTTTTTTTCAAACCAACTTTGATCATGCATCTAGGAGAACCCCTTTTCCTTGCATATTTCCGGAGTAATTTTGGGTCAAATATATATTGTCACCTATGGAACGTCCCATTATGAACGCTACTTGAGCCGGATCCAATAAGAAATCCAGAGCTTCCGATAACCGAGCAGCAAGTATCTTCGAAATAACTTTGTAGAATACATTACAGCATGAAATTGGTCTATAGTCTGATACCCCCACCACGTGGTCTCCTTTTGGCACAAGTGAGATTAAGGAATGGTTTCATTGCTTTAGTAGCTTACCACTTTGAAAAAATTTCTGCACAGTTGCAATAAAATCATTAACAATAATGTCCCAAGATGAGGTAAATAATTTCGAACCATAGCCATCTGGACCCGGAGCTTTTCCACACCCAATATCATGCAGAGCGACTTTTATTTATTCTAGCATGACGGGCTTGCTTAGGTTCTCAGTTTGCTCCGAAGTTAGCTTCTTTCCAGAGATCTTATTCCGATGCACGAAGCTCCCGCCATACAGGGTCCCGGGGAAGGATCTATTGTACACAGTCTTACCCTACTTTTTGTAAGAAGTTGTTTCCAATCCTTCTGGAGATCTCATTACTGTCTAAAAATCTGCACACTTCTTTTTAACCAAGTAAACCATGAAAGAAGTCAACAAATTCCTCCGCTACTTCACTTATACTTGTGGTTTGGTCCCCATTTCGTTTCTTGAGTGTGATGATTGCATTTCTCTTGTTGTTTCTCTTCACCACATCATGAAAAAACTTTGTGCATTTATCCACACTCTTCAAGTATACATTCTTGGCCCTTTGTTGGTAGAATTGTCTTTCTGTTTCGGCTAATAGATTGACTTTCTTCCTTATATGGGTGTACTCTATAGGAGTTGGACCACCATCTAGAATGCCTCTTTACCTCCTCTAATTCTTCTTTTGCTCTTTTTGCATTCTCTGAGATGTGCCCAAAGTTATTCTTGTTTAGCTCCCTCATGCACCTTTTCAAGCAGAACATCTTTGCCTTGAGAACATATTGAGTTTTTCCTTGCATAGGGGTTGCCCATGAGTCCTTCACAATCTTCTCAAAGTCTTCATGCAATGCCCACATGTTAATAATTTAAAAGCTCTATTTGGAGGCCGGTCTTTGGACATTGTGTGCACAATAGTACATGAATGGTCTGAGAGACAATCCGGTGCTGTAAACTCCGCATATGCATCAAAATCTGCCATTATCCAAAAAGAATTAATCAAAGCTCTATCTAGCTTGCAAGAAACGTTACCATTAGACCATGTAAAGCGACATCCAATAGAACGAAGATCCATCAACCCACAAGCTTGTGTAAAAATCTACATATCTCTCATCTCATGATTTGTTATCGGAGAACCACCTTTCTTTTCATCAATAGACAAGAATGAGTTGAAATCACCCAAAATCATCCAAGCATCAATAATATTATCTCCCAAATGTACAAGTGTCTCCCATAAAAGTCTTCTTGTGATAATTGAATGAAGTTCATAGACAAAAGTTACAAAGAAGCTCCTGCTAGAGATGCGACATCGAACATGACAATGTATATATTGATTGGTAGTCATAACAATATCCAAATCAACCTTATGCAAATCCCAAACAAGTTGTATGCGGCCATGATTAGACAAATTAAAATTATGTGTATGCCCCATACCTGAGAACCTCCTTTGTAATATAGGACTTAGTAACTCTTCCTTGAGTTTTGTTTTCATTAATGTCATAACTTGAATGTCTTTTTGCTGAAGGAGATATTGCACCCCTCCATGCTTTAGGGGCTTGTGAAAGCCCCCAATATTCTAAAAGGCAACCTTCATTTTTGACCATTGTGGGCTACTCGCACCCCGTAGTCTTGTACCAATTGTAGGGGCAGGCGAACTACTTCCCGTATCCCCACTTGCAAATGATATAGCAGTGGGCAATAAGGAAGATGTTGATGTCTCCGATATTGTATGAATAATCTCACTTGCTGCCCCATCTTCTTATGATACCGTGGAGGAAGAAGTAGAGGAGGAGGTTGAGCTCCCTTTACTTGAAAGTGTCGGCTGCTGGACTACTTTTGGTGGCTGCCCTTGCTCAGTTTCTCTAGGTACCTTTTCATTTGTTTCCACCTCTTGAGGGGGTTGTTGTTGTGGCATTCGATCCTCTCCTTGGTGGTCTTCATTCTCACAATTGGGAGGAATTATATCCACCGGTATAGGGTTGTTCACAACGACAATTACAAGCTCTTGTTGATCAACCGACACCTCAACATTTGGTCCTTATTGCATTGGTCATCATTGTTGTCTTGTACGATTTCCATACCTCGCTCTTGTCCTCCCACGACCTATAGCCGATTGAGATCTTGGTCTCCCATATCCTTGCACATTTGGATCAGTTTGGGGGTTGTTTTGTTGCTGCCCAATTGGTGTAGCCTTTCCACGACAATTCTCCAATCCATGACCCAATTTGTTACATGTTTGGCAAAAGTCCGGAACCATTTCATATATGATTTTCAAATCCACTTGAACACCAGTAGGGAGGGTGATGGAGACTTCACAAACACATTCACCAATAGCCGGAATCTCCACCATAAGTCTTGCATACTCCAATCGTTCCCTTGTCCTAGTCAAATTATTGATGTACTTCCGATCCAATCTTGCTTAGCACAAGTTGACTCCAACAATTTGGTGGGAGGCTATGAATTTGTATCCACGCCGGCACAAACCGTCCATCTTTATCAAACAAAAAACACTTGGGCATTACCTTCAAGAACATCAGAACACCGAAGGCAAAGTAAGGTCCTCCTTGAAGAACTCTTTGACGGTCTTCTTCTTTATCAAACTTATATACCACCCAACCACTCTTGTGTAGGAAGAATTTGTGAGGGGTTTGTTGGGACCGATATGTCCGCTAGAGGGGGTGAATAGTGTCTCGTCGCGCGCTTGTGCTTGCTTCGTCTTGATATACAACGGAAAATACAATATAAACACAAACACCGCTAACTCTAGGGATTTACTTGGTATCCACCTCAAGAAGAGGTGACTAGTCCAAGGATCCACACACTCACACACCC
>JBBMJZ010031427.1:0-10150 GCA_037833815.1 Zingiber zerumbet
TTAAATTTGGTATGATATGTTTGAGGATGGTATCAGACTGGAATGGATCTGACCAAGATTTTACTTTGTTATTTGATTACATGCAGGCACACACACACACATGAAACATGACCTTAACACATATACTTTTAAAACTTTGTTTTCTACAGGGAAAACAATTTCTCTATAGTAGATTATGACATCCTATGTTTGAAGCTTAGCACTACTTCTCGTAATCTTTGGCAAGCAACACTGTCACAAGGAGAAATAGTTTGGTTCCTTCACTCAGCTGCTGATTCTCTTTTCAAGCAGGTATTTGTTTTGGTCATTGTTGTTCTTTCTATATGTGATGGTCCTTTAATCTCTCATTATGGCTGCAGATCATATTTGTGCATTATAAATATTTTACTGAAGATGTATTTTGCAAGCTCAGATCCTTTCTGTGCTCAACTTTTGGAAATTCTACGGTAAGTAATTTTTGTTTTGGAGTTATAGTGATATTGCCTTCACTTAATTTGCTGAGCTTACACTTTCTTGCAAATTATTATTTACTAAGTCATGTAATTTATGGTCTAAGTATTTCAGATAATATGAAACTTAGAGCCAAGATGATTTTAAAGAGTAATATTTTAGATAATTTCATTCTTAAATATCACTATCACAATCTTTAAAGCTGTAAACCACTTTCCAAATCATAAATCGAGATCAATGTAATCAAACACTTATTTTTTCTTTGACATGGCTTCTATGTCATGGATTTGCAGTTATTATCATCTTATGTTGAGTCCATCTTGATGTTTTTTCATATTTCACGGTTGACTTTGATATAACATTTTCACCCTTTTCTTTTCTTTGGTAATGATTTCAATTTAATTTCTAATATATTGTTTTTAATTTCTTTGTTATCAGATTTTATTTACTTCTAATTAGTCATATTTTTTTTCTATTTTCCAGTTTATATATATAACTAAATTGTTTTACTTGTGAACCGTAACATATCATGTGATGAATTGAGTGTCTGATGTTAATAAGTGATAACTATGACCTTATATGAAATAACTATTAGAGTCATCCCACCTTTCTGATACAATCAATACTCATGAGCCTTGATATTCATACACCTATTTTTACAACCATGCCGTTTCATTCTAGTTGTGGAATGACTCTTTTTCTTTAACAAATTGTTTGCCAATGAGAAAAAGGGAAATTAAAATGGTGAAATTTGGTACTTTTTTTTACTTCCTAGTCTGAGTGATATCAGATAATTTGTTGGTTGAGTTTGTGTTTTTGTTGCATGGTCTGTGGGTAAAGTGTCCTTTGTTGAATGCATCTCTTGATGCTCAATGAGCGACAGCGTGGTTGTGATGGATATTGACAAGAGAACCCTTATTTTTAGAATTCATTTTTTTTTGAGCGAGCAAGTTGCCCATTCAATGTTATATTAGACTAATGGAGCTTATGGAATCGTTCGTTTCACGTAACCATAAAAAGCATTCTATCGACTCAATCAGATTAGTGAGTCAAAACAATAAGAAAAAACAAGGATAATCTCTAGACAAGAGAGGCACAGAGGGTGTGTAGAATCTGTGGGAATCCCTTTGTGCTTAAATTGCTATTCTAGTTCCCCATAGCCACAGCAAGTTCATCCAGAGTTGATCTGCTGGCCGAGAGCTCCTATCAACGATTGTTGCACGACGTTGGCATCACAAATTGGTGACAAGAGAAAGCTATTTACATGTTTGTTTGGTTTGTGAATATTTTATATTTTCAGTTTGCAGATTTAGAAATAAAGTAAGACCATTGAAAATTTAAAAAATGAATATTTATCACATCATTCACCTGTAATAAATGAAATGTGTAAAAAAAGTAATTCTAAATATTTATTCTATTTAACGAGAAATGAAAAATCAAAATAGATTTTTTTTTCAATAACAAACTCTTTTTTTGTGAACCAAGTGATACAAATATTCCATGTCTTAGACATTGAGAACTTGAATCATTCTCCATTATGCGATTTCCTATAAGTGACTTGTTTTGCCATTTCTAACTTGTTTGTAAGCTCTGACTTTTATTTCTGTTTCTCTAGCTGGAAGACATACTGAACCTGAAGATACTGATCTCTTCCTCAAATCATGCTGGGTTGTGTTCTGTCGTGGATCTACTTGTAGAACCTATTCTAAGAGAATTATACATGAAGCATCCATCTAGTGGTCCGTATCTGTCAACAACTGTCAATAAAAAATGAATTTTGGTTCTTTTGTCTCCTAAATTTCCTTATTGTTATTCTTATTTTTGAAGATTTTCTCTCTAAATAATTAGATTTGAATGTTTTTATGCTTCCCCATTATCTTTCTTACTTGTGGTATTGTCAAGCAGATTATCTTTATAACCTAGGTTGTGCATGGTTACATATTGGCATGCTAAGGTTTTATCTGCTAAACCAAGATGGTCCTAATCCAGCATTAGAGTTTTCATTCAAACACTCAAATATGCTGCGGAAGATATCTTTATTTGACCTTGAAACTAAGGTAATAATTCATTTTTGGTTGTCATCACATAAGATCATTGTTTCACATGCACATAAAGGTTTTTCAATCAGACAAATGTATTGTTTCTGTTTCCAATATTTGACATGCTTTTGGCATTCCATACTTTTGTGGACTTATTATGTAAGTTCTGTGGTTCTGTGGAATTTATTTAATGTCTGAGTTGTCTTCTGGATGAAACAATCATTACTAATGTTAATTCATTTATTTCTGTGCATTTAGAACTCTATGTTGTAGTGCTCTTTGTGTTAAATCATATTAAAATTATTATTTTTGATTAAATCGAGTTTTTAAATGACACAGTACACTTTTAGTAACACTCTTCGTAATTAGAGCCTTAGAGGATTGCTTTGTTTTCTAGGTCTAATCATTGGCCCAAAATACTATCCATGTTAATAGTTGTCCATTCATCTAAGAATATTTAAGATTCTCAATTTCATGTCATCAGCCCACAGATATACGTGAGAATATCAATTCATAGCACCCTACCTAGAACTTAACCACAGGGTGTTATGATCTCCTCCACCTAGAACTTACCACTTTATCAAGACTTAAAATCAATTCATAGCCAACAACCTGTGAACTCCAATGGCAGTGCCGCAATTAGACATACAACTAGTCCAAGTACCTCATTATGCTTTTGATTCATTTGCTTCAGCACCAATTGTTGTTATTACTCAAATCAATTAAAGATGTGAGAACTAAGTTTTTAGCTTTGTTAAACACAACCAGTAACTGCTGAAATAGTTCACTCATTGTATTTTGAAATCTTCCCCATTTCCCCCCATCTCTTTCTAGACTAAATTAGGTTGTCATATATTTTTTAGATTAGTGTAGTTATCATGGTTTGAAATCTCATTGTGCCGTGCAAAACGGTCGAAATGTATTGTATCGTGCTGTAGTTTTGGTCATTGACTAGAAAGATACTACTCTAGTATCATGCCGACGCTCCGATGCATGGTCCCGGTGTCAGATTGGAGGTTGAAGGAGGAATGAGATGAAACAAAGGAAGGATATGGTATCGAGTTTTGGTAATTTATTGAAAGATATGTTTCGGCTGTTTCGCCTAGCATGACACAAGATTTAAAACTATGCTTGGTATAGACAATATCTCATTCTTATGCTTCGTCTCCTTCTTCAACTCTAATCAATTATCAACACCATGGATGGAGATTTTGAACCTTGGTAGTTATAATGGTTATGTTTTCACATTGAAAACCTTAAATTATCTGGATTGCTCCTATTTAAACATTTTAGGCAAGTGCAATTTTGGCCTGACGCATCCCTCTCCTTTTGTGATCAAACAAAAGAAGAGAGAGAGAAGTGTCATAGATTCATGGTCTGTGCTTATATTTGATTCCCTTCCACCCCAAGAAAGTCTGCGTTTAGAGCATCCGAGTATAAAATCAATTTCAGATTGGTGACTGTTGTATCTTTGTCTAGAATTTGCAGCAACAGGGCTAGCAAATTAGTGTCTGATGTTCTAGGGCCACAAGGATGCTTCTATTTAGTCCCTTTAAGTCCTCTCAATCCAGGAATCTTCACTGCTTGAGATTGATGAATGATGAGCCTTGCCCCTAATGCCCCTGAAGGAGCACCTTTAACCATAATGCCATCACTAGCCTTCATCCATGAGGAAAAAATCGATGTTACTAAAGTGTGGGGTTCCTCCATATAAAGATGAACATGATTTTAGAGATCACTCCAAATTTTGCTCAAAACTGTTCCTAGAATGGCACAGTATTCTATCCAATACAATAATGAGTGGATTTTCTTTTTGAGGATCAATGGTTTTATAGGTCAACACATGCCTTTGATTAATCTATGGGATTATTCTACTTATGCCAATGAAAATGAAGTTGCTCTCATTTTCTTTAAATTTTTGTTAAGATAGAATTGGGATTTTTTTGAAATTCAAATAATATTTTTCTACTGATTCTGTAATACACTTTGAAATAATTCCTTCTTTCCCTCACTTCTATGCCTTGTCTTCTTCCTTTTCTCTCCACTTTTCTCTCTTCTTCCCATGCCAATTTCTTGCAACTAAAAAACCTCTCTTATGGCTCCTCATTCTCCTACACTATTTGCAAACCTTATCTCTTATTGCAGTAGCCTTCAAAAAAATACTCTAAATAGATTCTTTTGCTTATAACACAGTGTCCCGGCATCCCTGAAGGAGGCCGTGGATTAGGGGAGGCCATTCAAAATCAAAACTGAAAAAAGCTAAAATAGAAAGGTTAATTTTCTTTGGCACACTTCACATTTGTCAATATGTATTCAAGTAATTTTTGTTATTTTTGTATTTTGTTTCTCCAGAATTCTAATTGGTCATAGTTATCAAAAGTAAACAAGTCTAGTGGAAATAGTACAAGAGCAAACTTGTGAATTCTTCTCAACACATTGAATTACAAATGAATACAAACATTCTTAATTCAACTTTCAACACATTGCTTACTATCAGATTTTAATTCAATTGAATTATCTAAGTGATGTAGTCTTTTTACAAAGTAAATAAACTAGTGATACAATTAAAGGAATACCATTTGCTCAGGGATTAAAAACACTAACACAGAATGATATTTTAAAGTTTGGTTTTAATGATGATAAACTGTAATGTATCATTTGATGAATTTATAGTATTAGAAATTGCTTTTGTACACAATTAATTCTATCAAAACCTTTGACTGTCTAATTATGATATGTCAATGATTTTATTATTTGGTTCAGGTTCGCCAAGAATGTCAACTTCTATCTGGAAAGGGTTTAGTCATATATAATGAAGATCAGAGACTACTTGCATTTCAAAAGCTCAAGGAGGAGGAGAAACAATTACGAGCAAAGGTCTTTGGTTATCTTATGATGGGGGTGCTTTTGTGTATTTAATGTTTGGTTTAATCAAATTGCAGAACAAAATAAATTTACAAGTTGCAAGTATAAAGATAAATTTATCTAGCTATAATGGAAAGATAAAGGGTCCAATATTAAAGCAGAATAGCTGTCTTTTTTTAAAAAAATTATTTTTTATCTTGAATGGTCAACTTGCTACAGCTTGACTTTCATTAAATGAATCTTCTACTGGCATAATTCCTGAGGGAGTTGCCATGAATAATTCTTTTCTGCTACGTCTCTTTTCTTTGTGGAAATGCACCATCGCATATTTAAATCCGATAAAAGAGAAGATTTTCACTATATCACTGGCATTTTACTAAGCAAAGCTCACAGTTTAGATTAAGAGATGCATTGGTTAGGCATTAAAAGTCTTTTAATAATTTGTATTCTAAAACAAATTATTTTTCACAGGTTGTGTTCCGCCCATCATGTTCTGAGTATAGTCATCTCAGATCAGAATGTTTTGATTATGGAAAGCTTTGCTCTTCATTGATTGAGGATCTTAAAAATATGGGAAATATCTCTTCAATGGTCCTCTGCAATTGGCAAGTATGCCAGATGCCTAACCTGGCATTTCAAATTTCTGCATTCATCTCATACTAATTCTTTATACTTGCTTTTCCCTGTTCTGGAACTTATGGTTGTTACTTGCTTGTCTTTATTCAGGCTACATCTTCAAAGTTCATAAATCGTCTGTCAGAGAAATATGCTAATTATGCTGACCTGGTTCAACCAGTTCTGGTTGCAGTATATGAAATGAAATTAGGGGTGTCACTGGTTTCATCTAGTGCTCTGCAAAAGGATTATCTGGAAAAGGTTGGAGGAGATGATATTCAGAAGATCAAGGTAGGAGTTTGTTCTAATTATCTTGTGCATTGGTTATTCAATGGTAGTCTAGTAGCAAGATATATTTCCTCTGACACCTCTGGTTTCTTAAAAGAGTTTCCTATCCCTTCTTTGAATTCCATTTTGTTTTCTTCTTTGCTTCTATGTTTAATTTAATTTAATTTTATTGCATTTTAGTTTATCAATGTAACTGAGTCTTGTTTTGCTGCAGGCCGAAGTCTACTCTTTTATGCAGTTCCCAAGAAGTTTGCTGTATGATAGCATCCCTGTTAATCTGAAGAATTATGAGCAGGACTCCGTGGATAAATTTGTTTATGCTTCTGCAACTAGGAATCTTTGGAGCATTGAATTAATGAAGAAATTGATTAATTATTCAAGTGAAACTAATCTTGAAAAAAAAGTGTGTGCTTGCTTGTCATTGAAGTTTCTTGATTTATCTGTTTCAATTCAGATTAAAATACCTATCACTATGCACATAACTGCATTGCCTTTTGCTACAGGTGTCACCTGTACCGCTGGATAATATACTTCATTATGTTATGCTAATTCAAACTACTGATCATGTTTTATATTCCCATATATTGGATAAAGATTGCTTCCTGGTAAGCTCCAGTGTCTAAATAAATTAAGACTTGAAATTGATAAATCATTTACAATTCTCTGGCCTTGTGCTTTCTAGGTGCTAAATTGTACATTTGATCGCTTTGCAAAACTATGGATGGACATGAAAACACAATTGAAAGCCAAGGAAGATGAAGATCAAACTTTCAAGTTTAGAACTCGTTTAATCAAGATAGAAGATATTATGGAAGAAGAGGAGTTATCTGATAATGCAATGGATTTTGATGAGAGACTGCTATCTGAGACAAGCAAAAATGAACAGGAGTTCAATGAAATGGTATTAAAATTTTCTTAGCTGGCTGTTTCTTAAATTTATGCTCCATTTTATTTTACCACTTTGTACTTTTCAGATGAGACCTGTTGAAGATGATAAGAAAATAGAAGAAGAATGGGAGCTTATTCATGAGACATTCTCGAAGAGTTTGGTACGGATTCACAGTTTGTTATATGGATCAATTGGCGTCGTTGAAAATGTAAGTGCTCAATTTTTTCTTTGCCCTGAACAACATATCTTTTCTTGTAATCAGTAAACTCTCATCAGTTACTAGCAAGGAAATGACTGTTTAAGATGCAGCATCTTTTGCTTGGTTTAGCTGTTCACTATAGATTTTTTTGGTGCCCAAACATTCAGTTCAGTTTGGTCGTTTTGGTGTTAGATATTTGGTTCACCATCTCATACCTTAGGCTGGTGAATTGGTATCTGGATTAAAATTTAATACTGGAAAAAATTTAGTTAATTTGGGTTTTCTGGAGTAGATACCTGACAGCGTCAAAATTTAATCTGGGATTATGATTGAGCAGCATCCATTTGTAATTTTACATTCGGTTGCTTATAAAAAATTCAAGTGGTTAAATTTTAATTTTAATGACCCCCAATTACTTATCAACTTATCAATTATTTAAGCGCTTACAATATGATCAAATGAGCAACAGTAAGAAACAGGAGTTATTCATATCAATCGTTGAACTTTTTTTTGCCTTGTTTCAGCCTAGTGCTCGTCTTGTTGCTAGAAATGATAGATTGATCTCCTTCTTGCAATCCTATAAGTTGGGCACCAGAATAATCAAGGGTAAATGCAGTAACTTATATCAATCTTTGGTTCTATGGTAAAGTCAATTTCTTACTCTCTGTCTTTTGTTATGCTGTTTCAGATATCGATGCATTTACTCCTCTATCTGATGACCAACTTATGCCTGAATATCTTTTTCGTGTGTGCTTGGAGTATGAAGAAAAATTTGGCATAGCATGCAAGCCACCTCGTGCATACAATATTTACAAGGTGGTTCACAATGTGCTTTTTGATCAATTCTTAACTTTCATTGTTACCTTAAGTTGGGTTTGAATCTCTTTCCAGGATTCAAATTCTATTGTGCTGCATAAAATGACTAAACCACTTGGAGCTATCCACGAACGAGTTGAACTTTTCCTGGTTGAGTGGCCAGACCATCCAGGTCTTCAGAATTTGGGTAATATTATTGAGAAGCTATTGTCAGCACCACTTAGCACACCTGTGTCGAAGGTATCTTATTTATACTTGTGTTAAATGCCCTTTGCCTTTTCATGTTTACTTCTTGGTACTTTATTATTGGTTTATCCTATTGCCATAAATGCATCATGTGAGTTCTTCTCTGATTCTAGGCACTGCTCGGTCTGCAAATTTTAGTTCGCAAAGCCAAATTTTTACAGGAAAATGCTTCCATGTTTTCGTTCACAGGTAACATACTGGTCCTGCTCAGATTATTTCTCTTACTGAATGCTACTGTATGATAAACCGTTTTTTCACTGCTAGATCTGCTCGATCCAATTTATTCTTTGATCTCTTCATGGCAAAAACTTGAACTAGATAGCTGGAAGACTTTACTTGATGATGTTGAGGAGCAATTTGAGATTAACGCTGCAAAGGTTATATTATCTGCACATCATTAATATGTATCATCAGCTTCAATTTAAAGAATTTCATCTTGTTCAGAAACATTCAACTTACTAAATAATTTGCTTGGTTGAGTGCAGCTTTGGTTTCCTTTATATGTTGTTCTTCATCATGGAACATCTTATGATGCTGAGGCTGATAAATTGTTTACCATTCATAGGCATGTTCACTACTCAATCTTAACGTTGTCTACCAAAAATAATGCAACAACTTAGTACTGAGCAAAAATATTATATGCAGTATTGAGGAATTTGTCAAAAGTTCGAATGTTGGAGAATTTAAGAAACGGCTTGATCTTCTTTTTTCTTTCCAAGGCCAGCTCAATCATGGTGTTGTCCTAAATGCTTATTCCAGGTTCTTTTCTGTTAACCATAAATTTTTTACTTTGTGTTATGTTTCATCAACTATGCTGCCCAATGAAAGAAGCATATTGATTTAATATGGATACAATTATGGAAATTATGGATACAATCAACTCTGACTCTATTATCAGATTAATATTTGCACAATTGTTGAGTACTTCCATGTAAACATATGATGTAGAGTAAATCTTCATTGATGGATCCTTGCTGTGAGGCTCTCTCCACAACTTCCTCAAAGCAATTTTGTAATTCTGTATAGCCACATTATGACTCACAGCTTCCTGTTATTTTGATTCCTTCACGGCTGGCTGCAATACTTTTTCCCTACCGGGTTTGATGTCCCCAGTTTGCATCTCACCAGTTGCAAATCTTTCAACTGATTAACTGAATCAAACAATTCTTTGCAGTTAATCGGTCCTATGGAGAGTTATAATTATCAGTTAATCCTTTGTTTATTTCTAATGATCAGTTAGTTAATTCTAATGATTAATTATCAGACTTATTAGTCAAACCTATGAGAGGTCATGCTAGTGAATATATATTTTTTTTCGAAAAGGAGATTATTTTGTTAATCCAAAGTTTAATTTTACACGACACTTTGGGACACTTTTATAGGCTTGATCTTATGAAAATAAAAAAACAAATTAGTCAATTTGGAAATACTAATCACCATTAAAGTAACTACCCAAATCGAAAGATGACAAACTAAAATAGGCAACTTACCAAATAACCTGACTAATTATAAAAAACTGAAATTTGAATTGAAAATTTGAATCTTATTTCTCATTCTTCATTAAATAGTTGATTCTATTTTTTAATAATAATCAACAAGTTGTATATATGTTTTCTAATCTTTTTTTACAAAGCAGTCACTGGATAAAACTTTCAACTTTGTAAATGTTTCCTTTCTGATTGTCTATTTAATGGCATTGACTTCACTGTATTTTTTGCCGTCAACTCCATAAAATTTTGAGTA
>JBBMJZ010031435.1:0-10150 GCA_037833815.1 Zingiber zerumbet
AGATCATTCTTCAAAAATCTAAGTCAAATATCCTTAATCTTCAAAATTGAACTCAAAATAATAAAAGAATCCCTACTTGACCCAGATTGGATTATAGCCTTATAGGAAGTGTTGGTGCAGTGAGCACCAGACGATCGAACCTATGTTTTGATAATGACAAAGGGTTCAAAGTTAAGTTGTCTTGTTATCTAACAAGTTTGATTAAGCTTGTAAAAAAGTCCTAAGTATTCTTAGGCAAAAGGCCTAAGTGTTCTTAGACAAAAGTCCCAGTAGATACTAGGTAGGTGGAAAACCCTAGGTTCTAAGGGGTGGTAACCCTAGGTTATAGAAAATCCTAGGGGGAGGTAACCCTAGGTCCTAGAAGATGATAACCTTAGGTGGAAAGTCTTGGTGGGTCGAGCACTTTGGGTGAAATCCTAGAGTAAGGGACTCTAGGTAACCATAATCCATGAAGTATTTTTCCTAGAAACCTATGTATTAATGTTCAATTTTATACATAACCAGTCATATTAATTACTTCAGCCCCACAGGTTGCTATGAAGTGAATATTCATTCAACATGCTCCTAGCGGACTCTTGCAAAATCCTATTTTTTCTTTTAACAACTCCATTTTGTTTGCGAAGTCCTAGGGGTAGAAAATTTATGTTTATAATATTTTTCCATGCAAAAACTTATGAACCTATCATTTTCAAATTCACCTCCATAATCACTTCTTATTTTATTTATCTTGTGAGTCTTTTTATTTTCTACCCTTTTACAAAAAGCAATCAAGGTATTTAAAGTTTGATCATTATGCTTCAAGAAAAATACTCATGTATCTAGTGTAATTATCGATAATCACAAAGTAATACCTACTACCATTTAAAGAAACATATCTACTACTATCAAATAAATTCATGTGAATGAACTCTAATGCATTTGAAGTAATTACAATATTTTTACCTTTCTGGGTAGCTTTGATTTGCTTACACATTTAGCATGCATCACATATTTTATCTTTTTGAAACTTCAACTTTGGCAATCATTGCACCAACTCTTTCTTTGAAAGTCTCTTGATATTTCTCACGTTGGTGTGAGCAAATATCTCGTGCCAAAGCTAAGTCTCCTCTTCTTTAGACATGAAACACTTAGCAACCACATTAGTCGCACCAAATAATTTAACTTTATAAATATTTTCTTTTCTATGAGTATAATGGTGTTTAGTTCACTATGCTTAATTAGGTATTGAGATGAGTTAAACTCAACTCCATAACCCGAATCACATAGTTGACTAACACTTAGAAGATTAAAGACCATGCCTTTCACTAATAAAATCATTTTTATCACAAATTTTTCAAAAATTCTAATATCTCCTCTTCCTATGACTTTTAAGTCACCACTATTATCAAAAGAAACGATATCTTTACTTTTGTGTCTAAATGATGAAAATTTTGATGAGTTTCCCGTCATGTGCCTAGAGTATCTACTATCTATAAACCATGTTGTTGGATGATCCCCCTCGGCGCATGCCTGTTCAAACATGGCAAACTAAATGTTTTCGTACCTAAATTTTGAGTCCAGTAACATCAACAACAAATTGCTTGGACATCCAAGCTTGCACAATTTTAACCCTTGAATCATGGTTTCTACTAACTAAAGACATGAATTTGACTTCTTTATGTTGAGATTTAAACCCTTGACCCGCTTTGTTGTAAAACCCCTTTTGAGCTCCTAGAATCATGTCAAATATTTTGAGCTTGAAGTAAAAATTTCCAAAGTACTTCTAAGATGCATTCCCATCCTTAAGCTCATCAAATTCATTCATGTTATTTTCATGATGCATGCAAGTTTCACATGACACAATTTCATTCGTAGATGATTTTAATTCATTCTGTATCTTTCTAACCTTATCTTTTGATTTTACTAGAGCATTAGTTAAGCATGCAATAGTGGCATACATCTTATCAAGCTTTGGAAAGATTACCTCGTCATCACTAGATGATGACTTACTTGAAGATTCCACATCCTCCCCATGACTGTCTTCCCATTTGTTATCTTCCACATGGCTTAAGGTCATGAGTGTCATGTGCCTTAAGTTTTTCCTTTCATCTTCTTCTGATGAGCTCAAAGATAATTCATCCCATGTGGCTTTCAAAGCCTTCTTCTTCTTCTTCTTCTTCTTCTTAATCTTTTTTCTTGCTTCTTCAATTTTGGATACTCTATTATGTAGTGTCCCTTTTTCTTGCATTCATAGTAAATTACATCAATTTTAGACTTTGAATCCACAAGAGGTTTGCCTTTTCTTTTGTCATCAGTGAAGCGATTCTTGATATCCTTCTTGTCAAACTTCCTTGAGTGTCTCATTATCTTTTGGATAAAAATTACCATTTCACTTGACGATAGCTCCTCATCACTATCACTATCACTATCATACTCGGTTTCGGAAGAGGCCTCTTCCTTCTTCTCCTTCTTATTTTCTTTGTGCTTCTTCCTCTTTTCACTTGTAACAAATGTTATACCTTTCTCTTTATAGCTTACATTAGTTTGCTCATGCAATTCAAGTTCACAAAATAATTCATCTAACTTTACTATTGGCAAGTCCCTTGAAACCTTATATGCACCTACCATTGATGACCATAATGAGTTTCTTGGGAAGGATTTTAGTAAATACCTAATGAGATATCGGTTTTCTACACTTTCTCCAACTGAATGGAGACCATTTAAGAGTTCCTTGAATCTCCCATGTAATGAACTTACCGTTTCTCCATCCTTCATTGTGAAATTTTGCAGTTGGTTTATTAGAAAATCTCTCTTGGCAATACTTGAATCCTTAGTGCCTTCATTTAGCTCAATGATCTTGTCCTATAAATCTTTGGCACACTTGAAAGGTCTAATCTTGTTGAGTTATTCCAACATCAATCCACATTGAAGAGTCACAATCGCCTTGGCATTAGCTTGAGTCTTCATTTTTTGTTCAATAGTCCATTTTGAGGATTCCAGCACTTGTCCATCCTCCATTGGCACCATGAATCCTTCCGTGATTGAGAACCACATGCTAATTTCAGTCATGAGATAGCGCTCCATGCAGCTCTTCTAGTAAACAAAGTTGTTGCCTTTGAAGAATGGTGGTCGCGAAGTATTGTGTCCCTCTTTCAATAACATCTTGTAGCTCTAAAACTTGTGCTTCCTTGGATGTGAGTCTTTAAAAGCTATCAAGCTCTGATGACACTTGTTATGACCGATTGACCGGGGGGGGGTGAATAGCTCGCTTCAATTTCTTGATGGTTGCACAGTGGAAACTTAGAAGCAATGTTAACTCCTTGTGTTTACTTAATATTCACCTCCTTGAAGTAACTAATCCAAGGATCACACTACCGATCACAACATCCACTATAAAACTTCTCATTTTCGGAACAACATCAAATGTAGAGAAACCTTACACAGTTTACAACACTCTCTTAAATGAAATAGCTCACAAGGAAGAAGAAGAGAAGAGATTAGGATTTGGTGCAACTTCATCTTCTTTGAGTAGCTTGAGAATGTAGCAATGATGAGAGCTTGAGCACTTGTGAACAATGTAACAGTTCTTCTTTGTGTCCGAATTGCCCCTTTTGAAGGCTTTAAAATCTAGTTATTTCTTAGCTTTTTGTTGCCTCTAATCAATTAAAAGAAAATATTAATCGATTGCAAATTTTCTGACTTTTCCATTGAACGGTCACTGACTTCGGATCAATGGCAGAGATTACTCCATTTTGAATCCTAGTCGATTGATGGAAGCCTTCAATCGATTGATATCCTTAGTCGATTAAGCAATCGATTTGGCACTATTCTTTTCTCGCTAAGAAAGCCTTCTAAACTACTAAACAAATCGATTGGTCATGCCTAATTAATTAGCCAATCGATTTGGCAGTTTTCTGTGAGTTCGCAGATAGCCTCTATCGATTGCACCTAGACAATTCTTCTATGTGTCGCAGAAACCGCTAATTGATTGCACCAATCGATTAGGATAGTCTTAATCGATTTGGCACCTCTTTTGTCAGTCATAGCAAGTCCCTGCTCGATTGCACCAATCGATCAGAAACTCTTTGTGCATGCATCACAACGTTCTAATCAATTGTGCCATTCGATTACCTAATCGATTGGCGATTTGGGACCATTGAGTGCTTGCAATGATTAGGTACCAATCGATTGATAAAGACATCAACCAATTTCAATTAATTACCTCATGCCAGAAAACTTCTATTCCCTGGACTTTGTGTCTAGAGTTTCCTCATCTTCGTGTCTTCATCTACCCTAGAATCCAATCTGCTCGGGTTTCTATCGTTTGCTAAGAATCCGATCTCGACATTCTTGAACTTCTCTTGTCTTGCATCCAGTCTTTCAACCTGCAAGGACTTCATCTTGCCAAGAATTCAACCCTTGACTTTCTTGGACTTCTCTTGCCTTGTATCCGGTCTTCCAACCTACAAGGATGTCACTTGCCAAGAATCCAACCCTTGACTTTTTAGGACTTCTCTTATCCTGCAAACTTATAACTCAAATTAGATCCAACGTATTAACCTAAAATTAAATAATTATTAATAATTGAAACTTCTCATTTAGGATATGATTGTACAAACACAAATATCATATATGATTTTTTGAGCTTTAAATATCATATATATTTTTTCAAACTTAAACTCAAATATCAATATTTCTATATTATTCCGCTGGAATCAATTCGTTTCCGCTCCTAGTTATGCTTATTTTATTTTTTTTTAAATAAATAAAATGTTTTTTAATGTATAGCAGAAAATATAATGCAAATTTATTCCACCATTCACATGAAAAAATTATTACATTATTTTTTCTCAACGTTAATTATTTCAGGTGGATAATTATGTAAGATCTTTTTATTAAAAATTAGTATTTATTTGACAATGACTTTTGTAAATATTATAAGAAAATAAGAAATGATATATTATTAGTTTTATACAAAAAAAAAAAAAAAGTTTTAACCAACACAATTTTAGGAGTATTAAAAATGAATTTGAAGATGCCTTTCCAAAATTAAGGAAATTATTAAATTATTCTTTAAAAAGGTATCAATCAGAGTTAAATGATAATTTTTGGATATATCTAAATATATCTAAACCTTGGGATAATTTAACTAATTACTCAAACCAAAAATAAATAAATTAATACTAATTGCCTTACATTTATTGAAAAACAATGTAAAAATAAACATAAAGTAACTAATGAAAAAATGACGAGAAACAAAACAAAACAAAAAAAAAAGTAACACTGAAGAATTAAAATTAAAATAAGAATTATTAATCAGAAATAAGATAATTTTTGTTGTTTTGTAATAAAAAAAATCTCTATTTCAAATATTTTTTTTTCAAAATAAATAAAATGCTCATATTCTTGAACATTAGATCCCGAGCTTTCAATGAATAATTCTAAAAATACTTTTATGAGTTTAGTATCGTTTAATATTAAGACGGGGATAATTAAAAATTCAATCAATATCATATTTTAATTAAGATTTGAGTTTCTTTTTAAAAGGATTAAGCGCGTTTTGCTAAAACCTTTAGCCGGTTTGACCTTTAGTGCTATCATTTGCTAAGAGCATTATATTAATTAATTATAATTTTATCTTTAATCAGGATCATCCACACGTCAACATAAACGCACTTTGTAATTTTATCATGTTATTTATTAATAAAATCAATTTTTTAGGATAAGAATGATCGATTATGCGAGCGGAATGTAGGGTCTATTTTTTTAGGATCAAAATTAGTTGGATTGTAAAATCTAAATATCTAGTATAAAAAACAAGACAGTATATATAATATATTAATAAGATTCATCACAATCGACATTCTACTCTTTAAATATAAAAAGTAAAGGATGGATGTAGGTGAGATACAACTCATGAGAGGCAAAGACATTGAGATAAACACTACCTTTAGAAATTATTAAGGGATTAGATTATTATAACTATCATTGAATTTAGTCTCATGTTGAATATTTTAGTGTGTTAAATCCTTGCTATATATACCATACAATGCAATGATTTTTCTACTATGTTAATATAGTATCACATTTTTTTATTAATTGTTATTTTTATAATAATCCTTCGAAATCTTTTTTTTTCTTAAATTCTTTTATACTTGCAAGTGAATGAGTGAGCTCGTCTATCATATTAATTAGACATAATTTGTAAATGATTTGTACATTTGTATTCCATGAATCCCTTCCATGATCATTTTCCTTCTGAGTCTGACTAGTAAGTATTGCATGCATCATGAGTACATCATAGTTATGCATAGGATTATAAATAAATAAATAAATAAAATATTTCTGAATAAATTTGAATTTTTATTTAATAAAAGTTTATTTATATTCATTTCATACGAATTAGTTTGAACAAATCAATAAATTTAATAGACATAATATTTACAAATAAAAAAATAAATATGCTATTTTAACATCCGATCCTATGAATATGGAAGGAAGTTCATGTATTTACGTTAAACGTACATAAACCTTGATCATTACGCAGGAGTTCCATCCATCGTCCATACTACGCCGTAAAAGTATAATATTCACAAATTAATGAATAATGTTCATCAACAATTTATTCCATTCTCCATCGTCCGGCATATTCCCTCCTCTTCTTCGGTTTTCTTCATCTCTTTCCTTTATATGACCCTCTCTCTCTCCTCTCGCTCTATTCCAAAATTCCCCCCTTTTGCGCTCATCCCCTCGTGATCCTCGTTAGCTTCGATCCTAGATCGGAAAGATTGCGTCTTGGTGATGAAGTTTGGGAAGAACCTCAGCAGCCAGATCGAGGAGACGCTGCCGGAGTGGAGGGATAAGTTCCTCTCCTACAAGGACCTCAAGCGGCGACTCAAGCTAATATCCGGCGCCGATCTGCCGGCCAAGCGGGCCAAGTTGGCCGATGAGGTGGCCGTCGGCGACAACGCGCCTTCCTCCACGGCTGAGGGGGAGGAGGAGGAGTTCATGAGTCTCCTTGAGGCCGAGCTTGACAAGTTTAATACTTTCTTCGTCGAGAAGGAGGAGGAGTACATCATCCGCCAAAAGGTTTGTGGCTTTTCTTGTTCGGTTTCCGGTGGTTGTATGAATTGATGAATGATAAATAGCACGGGAAATTGGAATTAGGTTTCGATTTCGATCTCAATTTCAGATACCATCAACTAAATCGTTTGGTATGGTAAACTTTCTGATTTGACGCGCCGCTACTCCATGGAGAATTAGGTTTGAGGAGTTATAGTTTGTTTTGCAATCTGGACAGGCGGAGATGTAATATGGCTACTGAAACTCGTGGGCGCAAATAAATTATTATTTGTATGTTATATCTACACTTCTTGTTCCTTACACGATGGAACGAGTAGATAGGTTGATCCTGTCTCTTTCCCTATCTTCTCTTTTTAGAGTGACTTTTTAGACTGATTCATGGCTAGATCGCGCTATTTTTAAAAAAAAAATGCTTTATTTGTTGGTAATTATGGGATAGTTCACTCAATTGCATCGACATGAATCTGTGAATGTGCAGGACTTGCAGGATCGAGTCACTGAAGCCATCTCTAGGGGTTCCAAGGAGGAGTTGATGAAAGTAAGGAAGGAAATTGTAAACTTTCATGGAGAGATGGTTCTTCTCGAGAACTACAGTGCTCTTAACTACACCGGTAGGTTTTCATACCATTTCTTGCTAAGTATTCAGCATTTTCTTGATCTGTTTTTGTGTAGGGTATTTTTAACTCGAGGCAATTTGTGGGTTTTATCCTACATTCACTTACGAATTGATCAGGTTGATTAGACTGATGATATATCGCTTCGTAAATTTGCTTTGCTAGGCTATGACATGTTAGCACTCAGTAGACACATTGACGAATTGATCAATGGTAACACAATTAAGCAACTCCTGTTGTAACTTCCATAACAGAGAACTCTATTGATGCAGTTTAACTGATTTATACTAACCAAATGGGTTTCTTATTGAGGTTTTCAAACACTGAACTAATATATATTAGATACTGCATGTATTATTTGTTAAATTTTCCGATCATACTTCTTCAAGTTGTTAGGAAGGAAGCTCACGTTAGGTTAGTCATGATCTGAGTCTGATAAATAAGGAAACAACTACTTTTATGTTTGATTGAGTGAGCACTTCTCTGAAAAACTTATGGTATTGAGAGTTATGCTTTAACATCTATCAAAACTATTCCAGGTGTGTGGCCAGTTGAGTGGAGCGGATTCATGTTCTTTAAAAATAATAAGACTGGCTATGATTCCAACATAGATTTTAGAATAGGATTACCTCTAATTTGACTAGGTAGCCATTATTTGAAAGGTTAAAATTGTAGCACATAGCTGCATCTATTTTTTTCTTATTTTCAGCACAGTTCAAATTCATTAAAATATCACACCAATTAGCTCTTTTTTTTTAAAAAAAACCCTAGGTATGTTTTCATATAACTGTCTAAACATCGTATGTTAGAACAAAGTCAACTTTGTTTGATTACTAGTCTAACATGAGATTTCTTTAAAATATTTGTGCGACTTAAATGACGTGATGGAGAGGAAAGAATTGAATGATGAGAATACTTTAAATCAAACACCAAGAATCATTCTTGCTTGAATTAATGTAATTAAAAATTTCCCCCTTTTCTAAAGGTTAATGCCCAGTGCAAAATGTTTATAGCTGAGCCTTGTTTATCCAGATGGGTTTTGTAGCTTGGTGCTGAACAAAATAATTATAAACAATTGTGAACAACTTAGAAAATGATATATGTGAAGTAGAATATCTAGAAATTATTACATGAAAAAGAAAAATATAGCCCCATAATATTGGACATGATTTTTAACTTTTTCGGCATTTGCTATTTGATGTGGGAACTTTTGAAATGGATGGACGCTAATGGTTCGCTAGGCAACTATACTATCTATTCAGAAGCAAGGGATACTCTGAGTTAGTAAACAATATATATAGTCTTTGTTTTGTGGATCTCTTGTTTGTTTAATGATATATTTACTAACTGAGCGATACACTATCAAGATAACAACTCTTACACAAAAAAAATATTTTGTTTGTTTAATGATATATTTACTAACTGAGCGATACACTATCAAGATAACAACTCTTACACACAAAAAAAAAATATTGGATAGTTCATCTACGACATCTCCATAAGATGATGCCTAACTAGCATCTCTCCATTTGTGTATACATGGTTATGTGATTGTAATATGTCAAAACAGGATTATAAATGATTCTATAAATTGCAAATGGAGAAAGATCCTGTAACTTACAAATGGTTGCAGTATCATTGATGAAGTGCTCTCTTTTCTTTTGGTATGTTTTTTGGCCAATCCTTTTTGTCTGATTGCGTTTATTTGTGATGATGTTCAGGTCTAGTGAAAATATTGAAGAAGTATGATAAAAGAACTGGAGCACTTATCAGGCAGCCCTTCATCCAAAAGGTTCTTAAGCAGCCATTCTTTACGACCGATCTGCTTAACAAACTTGTGAAGGAGTGTGTGGCGATGCTTGACCACCTCTTCTCCAAGCACGACCCACGATCAACTTCAGGAGAAAGCAACACAGAGAACGGAGAAAGGAAGCCAGCACAATCAGGTTCCTCTTTGGCTGCAGGGGTTCCAGAGTTGGAGGAGATCGAGTATATCGAGAGCTTATACATGAAGAGCACGATAGCAGCACTGCGGTCCTTGAAACAGATTAGGAGTAGAAGTTCGACGGTCAGTTTCTTTTCGTTGCCACCTTTGAAGAGTAATGGGTTGGAAGAAAGGTGGGGAAATAGCGTTCCTGTGGTAGAACAAGTAGCTGACTAACAGCATTACACCAGCAATCATTACACTAGAAACCTTGGTTGTCCCATAATTTTATTTGGAAATGGTCTTCCCTCTATACTACAACAACAACAACAACAACCAAGCTTTTTCCCATTAGATGGGGTCGGCTGCATGAATCATTTTATGTCATTGAGCTCTATCTCTTATTATGTCATCATCTATATTTAAATAAATTTTATCTTGTTTTATTGTTGCTAATCAAATCTTTTTTGGTATTCCTCTTCCTCGTTTGATATGCATGTTTAGCATAGTTTCACATCGTCTAACTGGAGCATTTATTGGTCGTCTAAGT
>JBBMJZ010031445.1:0-10149 GCA_037833815.1 Zingiber zerumbet
AAATGATTATTCATGACTTAGGTTTATTTTTTTATAAACTTGAGTTTACTTCAAACTTGTCTCCTGGTTCATTTAAATGTTATTGAATTCTTTTGATTTAAGCTTGATTTATTTATATTATCAAATTCTTAATTTAAATTTATTTGATTGTTTAAATTTTTTAATTATTTAATTGGTTATTGAGTTTAATAATTTAAATTTAGTTAATTTTAAAGTTTTATTTATTTATTTATTTAGTATATTAATAAATATTTTATTAATAAATATAGTTTACAAATAGAGTTGTAAATAAGCCGAATCGAACAAAGTTTTAGAGTATTTAAATTTATTTGATAAGATAATCGAGCTAAATAAAATTAAATTTAAAATGAACCAAACCTTTAAAATGATTATTCAAACTTGGTTTGGTTTATTTTTTATGACATTGAGTTTGTTTGAAGTTTGGCTTGAGCTTAATTCGTTTAGATATTATCAAGTTCTCAAGTCAAGTTTGGCTTGAGTTTAGTTCGTTTAGATGTTATCGAACTCTCAATTCAAGTTTGTTTAATTGTTTGAAACTTTTACTTATTTGATTGATTATTAAACTTGATAATTCAAACTGAGGGGTGTAAACGAATTGAGCCAGCTCGCGAGCTTTTCGAGCCGACTAAAAAAATATTTGATTCGTATTCGAATTTGAGCCGAACTCGAACATGTTCGAATTGTTTTCGAGTTGAACCCGATTTCAAATTATATTGTTCGATAGTTCGCGAGCCGTTCGCGAGCCTTAATATTTTATTAATACAAGTTAAATATATATTAAATAAATAAATTTTGAGTACTTATTTTTGGGCAATAATTAGAATAGTTTCCAAACATGTTTGAATCTTTCAAGCCGAACTCGAACTCGAGCCCTAATTCGAACCGAACTCGAAAAAAAAATTTAAAATTTTCGAGCTTCGAATTGACCTTGAACTCGAATATACCTATTTCGAGCCGAATTCGAGCCTTAGATTTTTCTACATATTCGACTCGATTTAGTTCGTTTTACACCCTATTCAAACTTATTTGTTTATTTTATTTTATTTTTGTTTACTTAGCATGTTGATATGAGTTTTATTAATAAATATAGTTTGTGAATATTATTCATAAATATTAACGAGCTGAACACTTATTTGTTTAACGAGCTATCCAAGCTTGCTTATTTAATTGATCTCATGTATATTAAACAAACATAAACAAGCTCTTATCAAGTCAGAACATCAAGCATGTTTATGAACGTTTGGTTTATTTACAACCATATTTATGAATATTATTCACGAACGTTAACGAGTTAGAACATATATGTGTTACAACTTATTTATTTAATTTAATTAGTAATTCAAATTTATTTATTTAATTAATCTTGTATGTATATTGAATGAATATAAATAAACTCTTATAAAATTGAACATGAAATTTATTCATGAATGTTCGATTCATTTACCGTCTATTCAAAATTAATAGATACCAAATTTAACGGTAATTTACCAAAAGAAGTATCCAGGTTTTTTTAATTTACTAAAAGGTGCATGCTATTTTGTTATTTACTAAAGAATGAATATTTTTACAATGTTTTTTCCATTCTACCCTCCTAATTATTTTCTTTGTCATTTCTCTTTTATTTCTTTTTCCTCTTATGCATGCAATGTTTTTTCTCTTTATTCTCCTTTTTTTTTCGTCTTTTTTGCACGTCGATTCTTTTAAAAATATTTTAACACATCTGAGAAACTGAAATAAATAATGGATAATATTTTTGAACTCTTTGCAACCCCAAATATTTATAAGAACTAAAATGGATGCAATCAGAGCTCTCTAGGTTCATCAATGAGTTTCGGTAATTCTTGTAGATTTCTGGGGTTGCAAAGAGTTCAAATATACTATCCATTGTTTATTTCGACTTCTATGTGTTAAAATAAAATAAGAAAGAATCGTCAAAATTCTCCATGTTGGGCCTCATATGTCCATCAAAATGGATAGTGGAAATAAATAATGAATAATATATTTGACGAGAGAATGGATAATATATTTAAACTCCTTATAATCCTAGAAATCTACCGTAATTAAAATGGGTATAATCGAAGTTTTTAAGGTTTATTAATGATTTTAATAATTAGGAGAGTAGAATGGGAAACATATCAAAAGTGCATCTTTTAGTAAGTAAATAACAAATTACCGTTTCTGATAAATTTAAAAAATCTGAAAACGCATGTGCATAAATCACCAAAAATTTAATATCTGAATTATAAATAAAAAAATTAAATGTCTATTCATGATTATTTATCTTCCATAATAGCAAATCAACCCCAAATCTTAGACTTGACCTTTCACGCTTTCACTCTCTCTCCATTGGTGGAAGTTTAACATACAAAAACGCGTCGCCACTGCATCTTAATCCCCAATTCGGTGAGCTTGAGCGCCCGCCCGCCGGTCTACGCTGGCGGTCTCCGTTTGTTCGCCGCCGCGCTCTCATAAACCTACTGGTCGCCTAAGGCAAGCAACCGCATCTCTCCCCTCTTTCTCCCCCTCTTTGTCTCTTCTCCCATGGCATCGGGTGAGTCTTCCGGACGAGCAGCCGCCTCAGACTCCAGATCGTTCGATTTCGGCTCCGATGACATCCTGTGCTCCTACGACGATTTCTCCGCGCAGGACACTTCGGTTGGGAAGCGATCGGATCCCCCCGGAAAGGTTGTTGTCGTTCTTTTCTTTTCTTTTTTATATTTCGCTTCTTGATGTGCCATTTCAATGTCGCGTGTCGTGATGTTGATTGGGTTATTCTTGAATTCGTCATGGCTATGAAGAGAGTTAAATGTTTCGAGTCTTGGAATGACTAGGAAGTTTTATGTTTACCTGTAATTTGGATCTTGCTGCAGGTTTAATGCGATTGTTTGCCCGGGGAAAGGGAAAATTACAGTTTCATTTTCCTTGCATCTTGTTCGCCATTTTCCTGAAATTTGATTGGTCTCTGTTTCATGGTTTTCCGTTGGATTGCCTTTGTTTGGATGTGCATTGTCATCATGGACTAATTTGGCCGCCTAGATTGTCTGTTGAAGCAATCTAGGTCTCCCATTTGGCTTGGATAATAGCAATCTTCAAGATGACCTATACGTTGGCTCTCTGCAAGCCCTTCATGAATAGTAATGCCCCAAGATGAAGTCTTTATATAATTCTCACTTCTTGTAATTCTAGATGGCAATTGTGTATGTAGGAGCATCTTTTAACGATTTATCTTGCTGTGTTAACTATTTGGAAAGTTCTTATCGGGAAATAGAAGTTATCATGTTTCATTTTGTTTCTGTCCTTGATTTTCCAACAAACCTCATTTTTTTAACTACATGATCATCACTGAACAGGATCTCCATGAGAATAGCATGGGAAGGCCATTAGTCAGTATCTATGAGCAAGAAGATTATTCCAGGGAGGGTGTATTACCATCTGTTGAGAAATGCATGAAGAAGTATGCTGATAATTTACTCCGATCACTTGATGGTATCTGTGGCCGTTTGTCACAGTTGGAGATAGTTTGCTACAAACTTGAGCGATCTGTTGGTGAACTTCGAGCTGATTTTACTCATGATCAGAGTGAAAAAGATGTGAAATTCAAGTTTCTTGAGAAGCATCTTCAAGAAGTAAGCGCCGATATAAAATATAATTTACTACTGTTAGCTGATTAATATGTACCCCTCTGTGGATTTACTTTTTTCTTTTTCAAGTCAAAATAGTGGTACTTGGCATTGGCAATCAAATTAACAAAATTATTTTTTGATAAACATAAATCAACAATAGTTGTTCTTTAAAAAAGAATCATGCATGAAAGCAAGGAATTTTTTTAATATCGCTTAATTTTTTGAGTGGCACTTGAATTTTCCACGTGTGTCAACAAAGAAGCCAATGCTTTAGTCCTTGGGATTTAAGAGGGTACATAGTATACTCCTAAACTCTAATGGTACTTGCAATTTGGTGTTATTAGGATCATTTAGTTCTCTTCCAGAAACTTGACTGAATGATGATTTTTCTTTTGAAACTCTGCTCTATCTGAAACTTATAACAAGCTTCTCATTATAACACAGTATAGTTTGAAAGCCTCAAATATGCATTTATTACATTCTATTAGCTCTACTCAGTGGCAATCTACCTTAAACAATAGTTATATATTGTTTCTTTATAGAGCACAATTTATCTATTTCACTGCATTCTTATTTTTCTGTTCTTGTTGAAAGCTTTTCATCAATGTTCACTGTCAGTTTGAATAATATGATCAACTCTTATTTTGATTTGGTTTTCTACTACTATAAATATTCAATTCAAAATATCCTTCCAGTTTCTAATTCTTCATGCCAAAATCTCACTCTAGATATATTTATTGCTTGGTTATATTTCTATCATCACTTTTAGATAAAGGTGTATTAAACTAGCTCTCTGCAATTATTTTTTTTTGGTTGATATTTTCCACATTTCACTTTTGATTCTGGCATAGTTATTATGTTACTTTAGACTCATTTGAGTAACTGATGACTGCCATGACCACAAACTAATGGTCAAAAAATTTGATTCATTACCAATCAATAGTACAGTGACAAGATTGAATACAAGATAAGACATTTATGACCAGTTGGATTTCGTGACATCTTGAGTTAAATGATGACCAAACTATTATTTTGTTGTTATCACCATCATAATCAACACTGCATTTTTTTTCCGAATTATGGAATCACGATACAAATTTTATTCTTTTATTGAGCTCTATGTGAGGCTGCATTATTAGTATTCAAATTATTTAAAATATTTTAGCACATTCTCCTGAGTTATATATTTATTAATCACTCTATTTCTTCTATTCTAATTGATTCAATTGGTTTAACTATAGAATCTAATTGTCACCTTTGAACATGTACACCACCTCAGTGTATTTTATCTCATTATCATAGGTTGGAGCTACATGCAATTGCTTCAAGCTGTAATATTTTTTTAATCCTTTTTAGTAAAACCCCAAGTATCCTTCTTAACATTGTCATATCTATTTCATCAATTTTTTTGTAGCAAAACAACACTCTAATCAATAGAGTATGGAGGATCATATAACACTCTTATAATTTGCTTTTTAAGATTTGATGTTACTTGACAATCACACAAGATTCCAAAAGCTTTCCAATACAACCACATACTCTTTATTCCTATTTACCATATACCAGCTAATATCTCTTTGTCGAATAATAGATCCAAGATATTTTCTTATTAGTAGCATTTCATTCATACATTTAATTTTAATTCCATTTTACTAAAACCTTTAGTTTCTATTTACACACATAAACAAATATAAATTCAGAGCTAACCCTTGATGTTAAACCAACCGTTATAGAAAGCTGATTTGCAATGTTACCAATAATTATAAAACTAGTGACTCTACTATCATACATATTAATCCCATCTGAAAACTGCGAAGATGACGTGCTGGGCACGGTGGATCGATGATTGACTGGTAGTAGACCTTTTCCTCTAAAAAGAAGCTTCTCTTCGATCTTGCACACATCGAAACGATCCAACAAAGTGTCAATGGCTAGAAACTAGGGGGAATCCTGGCGAATACCCTCCGACGCTCAAGTTAGTACAAGCTTGAGCAGGTGGATGAAAAATAGTAGCAGATGCATGTACGAGGATGAGTTACAGATGCTCAGAGAGTGTACCTTCGCCACGGAAAGAACTCCCCCTTTATATACCTCTTCTTATAACCTCCGCAATCATGAGGTTGCAAAGTGTGTCAGAGTTTGTTAGGCAATGTATAATAGTTATCTGAGGAATCTTTCTTCTATCCACATGTATATCTTTTTTGTTGTTTATAACTTCTGTAACTGCTGACGCTAACATGGTAGGTTGACAGGGGACAGGATGGTCCTGAAGAAGGTTCTAGAAGAATATTCTCTGACACATAGTTTGTTATTCTAACATGCTGTTAGGATATTGCTTGCTAAGCATATCTCGGCCAGTTGTCGAAAAATGATATAGTGTCTTGGCTATGTTGGAAATCCATTCGACCAATAATACAGTACCTCATGCTTCTTGGAAATCCCTTTGATAATCTATGCTTTACTGGAATTTCGTTAGGGTAGTAATATGAGTATGAATGTTGTAGGCCCAGTCGTCCTTCTAACTGATCTGGCATATACTGAGCTACCCAGAGAAACGCCGCTATCTTCTGAGAGGTTCGGTCAATATGTTAAGCTGGACTGTGTTTGACCCGACCGGATATTTGTACGACCGGGGCATGTGAACTTATTCGACTTCATAATCTGCTGGACACAAATACATGCTACTGCATGGAAACCTATTAGGGGCGGTCGACAATTAAGGTCGCTGGGGCATATATAGAGAGACTCATATGAAGTAAGGAGTTTAGCTTTCCCCTTAACCATACCTATGGCTAGTCTATTGGGAAGTGAGTCGGTCACTCTGGTTGATACATAAGGCCGACCATCCTTAATCTTGCTCGCCTTAAAGTTTGGCCATCTTGACCTCCTAAGGTTGGATCGACTTAAGGGCTGGCCGCCCTTATCTGGCCGACCGACTTATAACTTGATTGGATTGACTCTAAGAACCCTAGTACTGGGCGACTAATTAAAGCTAGATGAGGGGATGCTATCCTTTTTCGATTGGGACCACCACACTATCTTAACTTTGATCGTCTCGTTGTCCTGACTTTAACTGCCATATCATCTCTTGGGTCCACTCATTGCAACCTGTATCGCTAGCCTCCCCTTCAAGTCTAGTTGAAGAAGGTGTAGTTGACTAACTGAACCCAATTCCCACTTTCGCCAGTTCGGCTCGTTTATCATGGTCGTTAATCAATTCGCGCTCCCCTTTATGCCTTGAAGACTTAACAATTTTTTCAAAAGATGTTTGTCCGCAGCCAGTTGTGTGGGAGAGATTACCGAGGACGTATGGAGAGGTGCATTGTCAGAGGAATAATTTGGTTGTTATTTCCTTCATAAATTCCTATTTATGGTTACTGCAACGTTCTGTTGCATGCCATCTCAATCCAACGACCACCATTGAATCATACTTTATAAAAACCCCAAACAACCCATACTACTCACACTTTGTCTTTCGTTTTCTTTGTCATCTTCTCTGGCGACCTTTCACCTACAGTGTTCTCCTCTCCTTCCCTTTAAGCAACCAGTAAGTTTTTTTTTGCTCTTTCTTCACTTTGTGTTCTCTTATGGCTGAAGAATCCTTTTCCCCAATATACCTTGACCTTTTCGGATTTTGACGCCGTCGATAAAGCTTTCCTTCGCTCTCGGTACTAAATCCCCGAGAGCTATTGAATTGTTATCCCTTCTTTCGACACCCATCCTTATCATCCTCCTTCTAATCACATCACCTTTTTTATGGACCTACTAGTGGCCGATCTCCGTTTTCCTGTTCATCTATTTCTGTCGGCGGTAAGTCAGTATTTTCGTATCCCCCTACAACAGTTTGCCCCAAACGCTAGCCGTGCTGTATGTGACACATTCATGTTATTCCGTCTGTTTAGCATTCCTCCAACATCCCGAAATTTTGTTTTGTTCTCCTATCTCAAGAAATCAGAGCTGGGAGTTTTCCTTTTCCAATCTCGCCCAAAATCCGTTTTCTTCAAAGACATGCCCTTTTCCAACAAGGGTTGGAAGTTGCGATTGTTTTTCCTTGAAATGCCTGAGCCTGTTTCTTGGCCAACTGCCTGGCAATCTTTCTTTCTTGCTCTTCTTGACATAGGGAATTATAAACAAGACGCTGCTTACCTCACCTACTTTCCCAAGCTAAGCAGTTAACAGTTTAAGATTCATCGGTGGCTACGAGAAGGCCTCCTACACTTGTTTGGCTTGAGCCCCATACAAAAAAAGATTCCTGGCTCTTTCGGTAAGTTTCGATAACTTAGTCATTGCATTATCACTAAGGTATTCTTTATTTTGTGCAGTGAATGCCATTTTCTCGGCCCTAGTCAATGACTCGATTGACCTGGATGAGGAAGAAATTCGAGCTAAAGAGCGAGAACTACATGCCGAGCGAGGCTTACAACCAGCTGCCCCTGCCGATGGGACGTCCGATAACCTCGCGACCGAGCCTAGTGCGGCTGTTGCTTCAAAGGAATTACCATTCACTTTCGTTCTTGTGCCTGAAAGTGTTCCCCTGGAGGGGGAGGATGTTCCTTTGAAAAGGCGCAAAAGACGTAAACTTGTTCACACCGAAGTCCCTGAAGAGTCAGCGACATCAACCAAAGCACCTACAAGCAATGTGCCTTCGGCTTACCTATCTCCTGTCCAAGCAAAGCCTGTCTAGGAGGAAACACAGGAACAATCGTTCGAGTGGACCTTGTCCGCTCTTCCTTCTGCTAGCCTAACGTCCGAGCTTGCCCGGATTCAAGAGGTGATCTCCCTGCTGAACGGGGCGATAGATCCCAATTTCATCCTATCTCTTCGTACAAAGACTCCTTCAGGCTTTACCGGGCCAGGACGACCTCATCAATTTTCAACCACCTTCGATGTGCCATCAGCCCAGGCCACAACTTCCCCTTTGACTACCCCGACTAGCCAGATACTTTTAAGGTGTCGTTTAATGGAGGCTTGGGAGGATGCTGGAAACCAGCTTAGCGAGCTAACTCCTGGGGAGTTAGTAGACGAATTTGCCTACACACGAACCAAGGTGAAGTATTTTGATCTACCCACTCATACATTGGCTGTTTCTAATGCCACTTGACCCTTTCTTCAGAGCTGGGCGATTGAGATGAGTGCCGCTCAACAATTATACTCCCTGGCCTAGGAAAACGAAACACTAAGACAAAAAATTTCTGAAGCTATTTCTGCACCTTCCTCTGAATGGATAAGTGGATCAGAAACCCAACTTCAAGAGGCTTGACGACGGTCAAAAGTTGAGTTTGAGATGGTGATCAGCTTTAAGACTGCCGTGGAGGCTGCCGAAGCTAAACTCTAATTAGAGACAACCCTTCGGGCGAGTATGAAGGCGAAGCTAGATGAAAAAACTGCAGAATCTGATCGCCTATCCTCCCAGCTAAAGGCCGTAACTGATCGCTTTTCCTCGCAACTAAAGGAGGCTATACACGAGGCTAAACTCACTGCTAAGGTTTCTCTGCTCGAGATGCCAAGCGAGATGCTCTCCGCTCAGACTTGGCGACCACCCAGAATTCCCTATCTTTCAAGGAATCTGAACTGGCAAGTATCTCGGCCAAGCTAACAGCTGCCGGGGTGGAATTGGAAGCATACCGAGCAGGAGAGGATGAACACTTTGGGACGAGGAAGAAAGTTCTCTTCCAAACACCTGCCTTCAACGTGCCCATCGCTTGCTCCATTAGCAAAGCACTTCTTCTTGGAGCGGAGGGCACGGTAGAGCAACTAAAGGAAAGTGGCTACTTAGTTTCCAATCCTCCTGCCCTCTTCTTTGACCGTAAGATGATAAATCATAAGGCTTCGCTTGACTTGTTTCTGCAACTATTTTGATTTGTCATGGTTCAATATGTAATCTCCTTTTCCTCTGGTCCAGTGTCAATCTGTAATCTTCTTTTGCTTTAGTCCAGCGTCATGACTCTATGTTTGTAGTAGTGAAATATACAATCAACTTGTGTGATCAACTTTCTTTAAATTCGTCGCGTGCCATCGCTCTAGTGTTCACTTCTTCCAATAACTCAGGCCTCAAAACTTGTGTTTTTTTCTTGAATGTGCATGAGATACTAAGCATAGCGCTAGTCCGTTCGGATCAAAGTCTGCCCGGCTATAATTTACGTGACCGTCCATCCGTACTCAAAGACCGAATGAGCCATAACGATTAAAGATTTCTCTAGGCTAAGGATATTTATGAACAATCGGGGTCAAATCCATCCACCTAACCCCTGCTCGGTTTTAAGAACTAGTCCAGCATGCATTCGACCTTACCCCCTCCTTATTGCTTCACTTATTCTCTTCTCGGGTGAGCTCTAAAGCTCGCTCGACTTTTCCCTAGTGAGCCCTAAAGTTCGTTCAACCTCTGGCCGGTTGGGCCTTTGAGGGAGTGGCACAAAAGACAAGGTTTGCTTTGATAAAGGTGCTAGTGCTTCGAAAGGACTGTTGTAGGCTTTTTGTGGGTGACGTGTGCGTGCATTTATTATAA
>JBBMJZ010031483.1:0-25752 GCA_037833815.1 Zingiber zerumbet
TTAACAAGTAAGGAAGGAAAGAATAAAGGAATCAAACAAGGGTACCCACCGAAGTAAGGAATAAAGCAATGAAAGAAGAGTACTGCACCGGGTAGGGATCTTCGTCACGGGTACGGATCTTCGTAAGAGGTGATCAAGTAAGGAAGGTTTAGGACCAAATAGGTACACCTCACTTACTCATAGGCGATCAAGTAAGGGGCGATCAAGTAAGGATGGTTCAGCAACCTTTAGTTAAAATTTAAATGGGTACAACCCTAGTCATAGGTCACGAAGTCAAGTTTAGACTATTTTAACTAGGTAGGGCACCGGAAAGAAAGATAGAGAACGGGTGCCTTCCTTAATAAAAGGTTCCTTAATAAACAAAAGCAAGGAGTGAAGTAGAAGAACTTCTATTAAGAAAACTAGAACAAGGAAAGAATAAACGAATCAAACAATAAATAGTACCGGACCGGATAGGCAGAGAGAAAGTAGGTCCATCAGGGTATTTAGTATCCTAGACTTAAGTAAGAGAGAATTTGATTATCCTCGACTTCCGATAGAAAGGTATGTCGCCTAATTCCCCAGATAGAGGAACAGACCTCACACTTAAGGGTTTCAGTTTCCCATTGCTGAGAAAGAGTATTGTACTACACAAACCAGGGACAACGGCAGATAAAGAAAAGAGAGGGTTGATGCCTACAGATATAAAGTAGTGACCTACACAACTCCAGCTAAACAAAGATAGCGGTTACGAGGACAGATATAAAGAAAGAGGGGTTAAAGTTTAGCCTTGAACGTTAAGGCTCTTAAGGGTACAAAGTTTAGCGTGTACGGGTACCGATATCAAGTATTGAACTGATAAAGTATTGAACTCTACAACAGCAGATAAGCAGCTAAAGAGTATGGAAGGGTACGGCTGGCTAGAAAGATAGAGGACGAGAAAACAGCCCCTTGGGGGTTTCCACTTTAGGGTTGACATTAGCTTAAATGCTTAAATACGATATAAAGGGGCGAAGAGCTGAACGGAAGGGAAGGGGATAGGGCTTCTCCGGCAGGGTCAACGGGCTTCAGTTAATTCTCTTTCCTCTAAAAAGAAAGGTGAACTACGATTCAAAGAGAACCTCGAAGAGGGGTAAGTTGGTGCTTCTCGTTTTGATAAGTATGGAGTTTAAGTATAATTTAATGTCAAGAAATCGATTATATAAATAGAAATATGCACCAATTGGGATTGGAAGGAGAATCCAGTTCAGAACCAAATTCAAGCAACAGCAGACCTGAGGAGTCAATCCAAAGCAAAGGGATAGGGAGTTGAAATAGGAGGTGGAGTAGAATAGAATTGATAAAAAATACAATATAGTAGTGGAGTAGAACTCAATGAAAGGCATCGAGAGAAAGGACAGCTGGACTGGAAAGGAGTAAGGGTACAGGTATCGAAGGAAAGGAGTGGGCTCGGGTACAGAGCGCAATGCCAGCAACGGAAGACCAGAGAGAGGAAGGGGGTCTGGCACCTGTGGAAAGGTCACCGGAAGAGGGAATCCAAGAAGAAGGGAAGTCAAGTTGGAGATTTAGACCTTCGGGAATTGAGTTACCAGAGCTGAATGGAGATGCCTTTGGGATTGATAGTGGGCTTCCTTTAGGATAGGAAGTTGTAGATGCAAAGGAAAGGGAATCGAGTACTGATGCAACCAACTGCAGACCACAGGATCTTTCGTAGTGTTCTTTATATTCGATCTCAAACAACAGGATCGAACAGATCCAAATGCAAGGGTAAAAGACAGTACTGACTTCGAAGATAGAAATAGAAATGGCAGCTGAAGAGTCAATGGCTGCAGACCAAAGGCAGAGGAAAGGGCAGCAGGAGTGAATGCAAAGGAGTTTGAAATAGGAGTTATTGAACCTGGAGCAAGGTAAGCTAAGGGAAAAGCGACCGTTTGAGAAGGTATAACAAAGACAGGTAGAGAGCAGTAGAGCTAGTAGAGAGCAGTAAGGGGTTGAAGGTAGAGGAGAGAGTTGAGATTTCCAAGGGGCATTGAAGTTTAGAGTGATGGGTTGAAAACTATTAAAATAGCTCAGTAGAGCAGCCCCACTGTACTTTCCCAAGAGCAGGAACGTCAAGCAGCAATATTAACTGTTGAAGCAGCCCTCCCCACTGGCCTCAGCAACAAAAGCAACTCTAACATCCGAAGACCTCTCACCACTAGTAACTGCACCAGGAACCCTATCGACTCTAACAGGAGCAGTAGGAGCATTCATTGGTAAGAGTAGGAAGAGTAGCCCTAGCAGCATCAGCGCCAGTGGCCTATATAGCATGAGTAGTATAGCCTTACTAGGAGTAGCAGCAGTAGTGTGTACTATATAGCATCAGGAGTGTACTCTATAGCTGGATTTCGTTTAGTTAGTTTTGAAGGAACTTTAGCTTCAGCTTGAAGAACGCTAACATGGAGCTCAGCCATTCCCTTACGGGTATGATTATGTCTTTAGTTCCAGACTTTATTCTTCCTTGATGTATTGCTCTATACAGAGTTGCTCGCAACTCTTTTACTAAGTGGGAACCTTTGCGAAGGATTGACTATCCAAAGCAGAAGAGCAACATTGTCCTCTATAGGAATACGTGGCTAGTACTCCTTATGAGGAAGAGTCTTTAGGAGCAGTTTGTGTACTTGATTACCTTGATTGAAACTCAAAAGGGGAAGCCCTCTACTGAGAAGCCGACGACCCTCTAACCCTAAGAATGGGAACTCTAAGAGTAGCGCCATTGTCCTCGAAAGCCTCACCAGGAGCACCACTAGGAACTCTAACAGCAGCACCAGGAGCAACTAATTTGTACCATCTATCTATAGTTGTACCTCTTTAAGCAAAAGGACGGTAGTTTGACCTCTTTAAACACGAGGACGGAAACACAAGGACGGTTTGTTCCTCTATCTGGTATGTACCATCGTTCCTCTATCTCGAGGCCCAAAGTTTGGTTTCCCTTAAGGGCTTGCGTACTTTCCCCCGCCCCTAAATAGTAAGTTCTTTCATGGCCATCAAAGCAACAGGTCTAACATGGTGTGTACACCATTGACTTTGACCATTCACGCGTTGAGGGCAAAACTCGGTTTTAGCGCGTGTTTGCTTATAGAAGAATTGTTTTTTGAGTTGGCCCCGGGCCCTAATTTCTGAGTTATCTAAATTTGTACCTTCCTTGTACTTTGTACCTTCCTTGTACATAGAGTTTAAACCCGAGGAGGGTATTACTGGGAAACTCGAAGCAACCTGGAACCCCTTGCTTTTCCTTCCTTTCCTGTCCTATGTGTACTCTTATCCCGTGAGCCCTGAACCCCAAAGGCGTTCGTTCCTCTATCTCTAGTACCCAAGACCCTAATTTTGACTTCTTTAAATTCCCTAATCACCTATCGGTTCACCTATATAAATAGCCTCGCTTTTATTTCGTCGCGTGGTCCCTCCTTTCTGTCCTCGTGTTGTACTAACTGTACCTTTAGCCTGCCTTTCCTTCCTCTAGTTGAAACCGAAGGACGGAAACACAAGGAGGGTAAAGAACCCTTACAACAGTTGCAGCCCCTCTATCTGTTAAGTATTAATGTACTGAGAACTCCAAAGCGGAGGAACGCCTAAACTCAAAAGCCCTCAAAAGCCGAAGACCGAGGATGCTTTTTCTTTATCCCGAGTAGTTCAGGGTCCTTCCTCTATTAAAATTAAAAGTCGCATAGGATTAAAAGTCGCACCAGAAGCAACTTCACTAGCATCACCTGCATCCCTAGCGACGACTCGAAAGCCTCAACAGCAGCCCTAGCGACGACTCGAAAGCATCATAAACCCTAGCTACAGTAACTGCAGCAGCTGCATCCCTAGGAATTCCTAAAGTCGAAGACCCAGGAACAGTGTCCTCACCAACAACTGCATCCCTAGGAACTTTTAAAGGAGCAACAGAAGCAACTTAAAAAGCATTACCAGAGTCTGAAGTGACTGAAGCATCAAAGGCGTAGCCCTAAGTGATAGCTCTAAAGGCAGGAACACTAGACTCGAAAGCTGCATGCCTAGGAACTCCTAAAGCAACAGTAGCAGCATTGACTTTAGCAACAGGAACTAAAGCATTGACTTTAGCAACAGGAACTGCAAAGGCATCAACCCTAGGAACACCCGAAGTGGGAGCTCTAAAGGCATCAACTAAAGGAACTCCTAAAGTCGAAGACCCAGCAACAGGAACAGGAACTGCAAAGGCATCAACTAAAGGAACGGGAACTGCAAAGGCATCACCAGCAGCAACTAAAAAAGCCCCAAGAGCACCAGTAGCAGCAGCATCAAAAGCAGTACGTATGGAGCATCATCAGCATCAACTACTTTTGCAGCACCAGAAGGAAGTCAAACATCAGGAACCCTAGCACCAGTGACTGAAGTGCGAGCTCAAGTGCCAGCTCTTGAGTCTGCGGTGACAGCTCTACCAAGGGCAGCAACAGTAGCAACAGCAGTAGCAGCATTGACTTTAGGAACAACAGCAGCATTTACACTAGCAACAGTAGCATCATTTACTTTAGCAGCTCTACCAAGGGCAGCAACAGTAGCAACAGCCACTTTTAAAGCATTTACTGATTCTACGAATTTCTCTACTTTTGCAGCAACAGAGGATGATACTTGATATACTTTTCAAGCAACAACTGAGTCTACGAATTTCTCTACTTTTGCCTAAGAATTTAGGGTACAAATATTTAGGTCTCAAATTTCTGCCTTCAAATTTTGCCTTGTTTTCTATTACTTAAGTTAATAGAAAAAAGTGATCGCAACAGAGTAATTTCTATTAAGAACACGTCATCTCAAAATCGATGCCGTCTTAATGGAAATGACATCCGAAAAGTGACTCAAGTGACAAGTATCGTGATGATCATAGAAGTACGTATTCACTTTCTTTAAGGAATTACTGGCAACTCAAAAAGTAGAAATTGCGTAATTTTTTATTGTACGGTTAGCGCAATATCATTACTTTGGCCCCTGATTTTTCTGTGGCCAGAAGTGTGTTCTTACGTCCACGGAGCTCTATGATTGCTTTAGAGGGCCTTAGCTGGGCCTGGGCTCGCGCCCAATCGTTGAGTAGCTATGAAAATAGCCATTGCCATAAGCCGACCGAACGACCGAGTCAACCTCAGACAAGACCTTCAAGCAACAAACTGGGACAACCGAAGCCAGTGCTTGACGGCCGACCGAGCGCGACAGAACGGAACCTACGGAACCACAAGACCAATAACTAAAAGCAAATACTAAATCCTTCCGGAAAGCAACTCGAGCAGCCGGGAAACCGGCGACCAAAACAGCGAATCGAGTTTGCTTGGGGGACAGCGAGCGACCGACTAGGGAGCGAGCAGGGGGTGTACACCGACCGGAAGCAGCAGCCGAGCTGGAATGCGAGCAGCCAGGAGGGAGTAGTACGACCGGAAAAAAGAAGTCTGCGGGAACGAGGGAGTGAAGGGAGGTGGCCTCCTTAGCGCGCACGCGTGTGTGAGAGACGTCCCTAGAGTTTTTTTTCTAAATTCTAAATGTTTTACGTGTGTAGCGCGTGCGCGATAGTATTGTATAATGTACACGTCTCGTATACGTAATGTAAGTATACAAATATATTTTATCTTCTACGTACCGTTCGTTCCTCTCGGGTGAGTCTTATCTGCCTTTAGCTGTAGGTTGTACTTTTGACCTTTAGTGAAACTCAAAAGTCGAAGCCCTACTTCTTGTGCCCTACTGAGTAGTCTAGTAAGTATGTAAATGCTTTACTGGAAAGCAGTAACAAGAGGAAGATCCTTTACTTTCAAACAAAGGCATCCCGTTCTCGTAGTCTGAAGTGCCCGCTCCTTTGATAGCTCTTCAGTAGCAGTGTACTCAGTAGCAGCAGTATCAACAGTGGCCGACTCTATAGGAGCTACAGTATACGACTCTATAGCAGCAGCAGCTACAGTAGACTTAGCTCCTTTAGGACGAAGAGTGTACTCTATATCCGTATTTAGTTTAGTTATATCCGTATTTAGTTTTTTGAGTTTTGAAGCAACTTGAGCTTCAGCTTCAGCTTCAAGTTATGGGTCTAATTCTTTCTTTAGTTCCCTAGTATTCCTCCTGTCTTTATTGCTCGCAACCGAGTTGCTCTAGAGCTCTCCCCCCCGTTACATCAGCAGAATTTTGTCTGGCGCGTATGCATAGTATTTTGTATCCAAAGCGTCCGAGCGGTTGTGTCCTCTATTGCCCTACTGAGTGGGCTAGTAAGTATGTAAATGCTTTACTCGAAAGGCAGAGCAACCCTAGGAACAGTAACTGCAAGAGCAACAGTGGGAACAGGAGCAGTAGCAACAGTAGTACCAGTAAGAGCAGCATCCCTAGCAACAGTAGGAACAGTATCAGTAGCCTTACTAGCTAGACTGGCCTCAGTAGGAGCAGTAGCGGAAAGAGCGACTACTCTAGAGTAGAGAGTAACTTTTCAATAGGAGCAACTATATGAAGTAGGCTTAAGTGTACAGCTCTTTTATAAGCCTCAAGTTCTAGCTTTTGAGCGACCCTTTTGAGCGACAAGTAAGTTTCTTTTGCTTCTTTTGCTGGGTCTAATTCTTATGGTAGAAGTATGTCTTTACTGCCTTTTCTTAATTCTTCCTTGATGTATTGCTCGCTTAAGAGTTGCTCGCAAGCTCGGACCTACGTCTGGCCCGTATGCGATGTACTCTCCTTGTCGGGAGAGCGGTTGTGTCCTCTCTTTAGTAAGTTTCGAGTACTCTTTAGGAGCCCTACTCTACTCTACTCTCTAGGAGCAGTTTGTACACGATGCCCTTTAGTTAAACTTTAACCCCCTTAGGATACATCTCTAAAGGCGGCATCCCTAGTAACTGTAAGATCAGCATCTGTAGTACCAGTAGTCGTACCAGTAGTCTCACCGGTGTCTTCAGTAGCGACAATGTCCTTAGTAGGATCTGCCCTAGGAACATTGGCCTCACCTCAGTAGCTCCAGTAGCCTTAGTAGCAGCCGTAGTCTGCCTAGCCACAGTAACTATATCAAGAGCTATACTAGCCACCACTACTCTTTTCAAGTAGCACCAGGAAGGATTCAATCCTCAGCATCCCCAGTAGCTCCTTTCTTTTAAGGATTCCTTTTTAGCTACTTAAAAAGCTTCTTCTTTTGACAAG
The DNA here is from genome assembly GCA_037833815.1 of Zingiber zerumbet. Lineage (NCBI taxonomy): Eukaryota > Viridiplantae > Streptophyta > Magnoliopsida > Zingiberales > Zingiberaceae > Zingiber > Zingiber zerumbet. The sequence goes on from JBBMJZ010031483.1 coordinate 7,132, forward strand.
TATACTCATGATTATGGAAGTATGTCCTTAGTTCCTAAATTTCTTAGTTATTGAGATATTGCTCGCATAAGAGTTGCTCGCAAGCGATCCCCTAGTAAGTAGCGACCGTATGCGATGTGTTATCCTTGTCGATCGAGCTGTTGTGTCCTCTTGTGCCCGTTTAGTAAACTCGAAAGCCTCACCCGTAGCAGCAGTGTACTCAGTAGTAGCATCCCTAGCAACAGTCACTCTAGCAGCATCCCTACTAGGAAGAGTAACTTCAAAGGCATCCCCCGTTGTAGTCTGAAGTGCCCGCTCCCTTGATAGCTCTTCTAAAGGCAGGAAGAGTAGTAGGAGTCACTTCAGTAGCTTCAGTAGCCGTAGCAGTAGCAGCAGTATACGCTTTCTCGGTAGCAGCTTTTTTTTCTTATTAAAGTCATAGGATCCCTAAAAGCTTTTTTTAAATAGTACTTTTTCTTTTAAATTCGCTTTTATCAAATCATTTAAATTTTTTTATCAAAGAATTTAAATCCTTTAAAAGTCCTTCTTTTGAGAAGTATAATTCAGCTTCAAGAACGCTAACATGGAGCTCAGCCATTCCCTTACGGGTAGAAGTACTTACTACGGAATAAATTTCTTAGTTATTGTGATATTGCTCGCTTAAGAGTTGCTCGCAAGCGATCCCCAAAAACACATCAGCAGAATTGCAACCTTTTTGCGAAGGGTATCGACAGATAGAGCTCGAGCGAATATTATGCGAGAGGGTATCCCTCGGATAGAGCTCGACTGTAAAGGAGAGGGTATCCTAAGATAGAGCTCGAGCGAATATATTATGCGAGAGGGTATCCTAAGATAGAGCTCGACTGAAAGGAGAGGGTATCCTAAGATAGAGCTCGAGCGTATGCGAGAGGGCCGACTACAAAGGGTATATGGCAGCGCAATACCATAATCCAGGGAATCAACCGATTGAGCTCGCCCGAAGGGCGAGGGGGATTGTAGACTAAGATAGAGCTCGAGCGTATGCGAGAGGGGCGACCATAAGAATAGTTGTATTTGAGCCAGCGCAATACCATAATCCAGGGAATCAACCGATTGAGCTCGCCCGAAGGGCGAGGGGGATTGTAGAGTAAGATAGAGCTCGACTGATAAGGTAAGAGTAAATGGCCTAAAGCCATAATGATGGGGATTGGGTGTAAAGTTAATATTAGGGGGACAAAAGTGCTCGACTTTCAAGTTAAAGGAGAGGGACGGAGGGGCGACGGCCTACTTTGACTCAATTTCTCTCTATTTTCTTATGTTTATGTTCCGCTTGAAAAAGAGGATTGAACACAATTCTTCCCGAAAGGCGTGCTGAAAGGAACAAAATACTGCTGATGGGGCTCTCGAAGTCAGATCTGGAATGAAAGCTCATTCGTTAACTAAAAAAAGGCAAAAGAGAAGTTCAATCAAAACTCTGTCCCAGGATAAAGAGGCTTTCTAGTTCAAGACACAAGTTGGAACATATTCGTTCCTATCACTCATAATCCCGTACTCATAGCTTTATCCGAACTCACAACATCAGAACCGGACTCGTACTATAAACTTCTAAACATCAGAACCGGACTCGTACACTCGTACTATAAACCTATAAACTTCTAGTTGCTGGTGCCAAGACGAGTGAAAGTGAATCCGAACTCGTACACTCGTACTATAAACCTATAAACTTCTAGTTGCTGGTGCCAAGACGAGTGAATCCTTACCACCTTTTTCTTCAACTAATGTTCGCGAAAGGGACGTACGAGCATCGCGACGTGAGTTCAATTCAAAACTACGAAAGATCTTTCCATTCACGATCATGAAGCGGAGCAATTGTAGACAAAATACTGCTGATGGGCCATTCACACGTCGCTTCGCTCGTTCTCTTTACGTCGCTGTCGCTCGTTCGTCACTTTGTTCGGGTTCGGCCCTCTTGCTAGCATAGCGACGTCTTGGAATGAACTCTACCGTACCGCTCCGTGGGTCAGTCGAGCGCGTCATTATCACCACGTCGCGCGTCAAATACAATACTTGATTTTAGCTCCAGAGCAGATTACAGTAATATAGTGAATGGATTCAAAACTACGAAAGATCTAACCCTTGTCGGGAGAGCTACAGCTACTTTATACTATCTCCCCAAAGGGTCGATCCCTTAACAGGCCCTCTCCCGCGGGTCGAGCTATTTAAATTTGATATCCTCTCCCGCTCCCGAGTTCCCTTAAATCACTTAACTTAAGGAATGTCCCGAACCTCTGGTCTTTCGGTCGATTCTTTATTCTTCCCATCGCACCTTGCCCTCTTGAATACCAATACCCGGAAAAGAGAATAAGAAATGAGTGTATGACAAGAGAATAAGAAAAGAAAGAAAAGATAAGATTCAAAGAGAATAAGAAATGATAATCATATCCCTCGGTGACTTCAATGACGATCACTAAGCAGATACCGTGAGAGTGAGACTCTACTCTAGGCTGATTCGCAGTCGTGAATGGCGTCGGAAAGTAGTGAATGCGCCCCTCACCCGTCATTACTCGAGCCCGTCGTTCGTAGCCAGAGCGAGGTGATTTCAATAACGATGACAAAGCGGGTGGCATTTATTATTCTCTTTTCAGTCTCGAGTCTCACTAGCATAGTAGTTAGCGAAAAGATCAATCTCTATCTATTTTCACTCTTCCTTTTGAGATCAGCACGCCTCATTATCACACCGCAGCAAGAGTCGTGAATAGAAGAGAAGGAAGGAGCCTTCGTTCCAAGCCACCCGCCTACCAGAGGCAAGAACGACCGCAACCACAAACAGCCAGAGCAAGTGCCCGAGAGGATTGATTTGCTGCAACTGAAAAGGGAATGGAATCGCTTTACTTTAGTGAATGGATGGAACGAGTTCTAACGGTAGAGTCCTAATGGTCGGCTCTAGTTCTTAGGTGGGCCAACGCAACTTATATTATAATAGAACAGAACTCTGGTCGGCGAGCCTTTCTTCACGGATCTCAGTCTAGTCTTTCTCGGGGTCAAGTCCTTCTTTCTTTCATGCCTATGCCTATGTCGATCCGACCTAGCAACGTTTGACTTGACGACTGGGGGATTCGAACCCATGATTAGTAGATCCGAAACGTAGGCTTGGCGCTCCTCAAAGTTTGCTTTGATTTCGAGTTGCAGAGATTGCGCTGCGCTATAGTAGCTCTTTACTCTTAGAAGCCGCTCCTGGGCCATCTAGCTTTTCGTTCACGTCACTATGTTCGTCCCTTAAATTAAAAAACACACTTTCAAGAGATGTTAGGAAATTATCAGCATTTTCTGTCTGTGATGCAATTTGATAAAGTCATACAGGAAATAAAAAAAAACATAAATTGATAGGCTTTTTATTAGATAACTAATAATTAATACAGGAAAGAAGGGAAGAATGAATGGAGGACAGGAAAGAAGGGAAGAATGAATGGAGGTGAGTGAACCTGAACCCATTTGAATGACGGTTCTTTGCCTGCCCCGGGGAAAGAGGATAAAGAGGTAAGAGCTTCAGTCTGGCCTTTTCTTTTATAAGGCAAGGAGAGATAGTAAGATAGTCAGTCAGAGTTCAAGATAAGATAAGATAGAAAGGATATGAAATAGAGTAGAAAGGATAAGGATATGAAATAGAGTCTTGCTCGACCCGTAGAGTTCAGTTCATTCCAAGACGTCGCTATGCTAGCAAGAGGGCCGAACAAAGTGACGAACGTACGAGTTCATATGAATATGAACGCAATTATACTGGTAATAATCTGCTGCGAAGCGACATAGAGGGACGAGTGACAACGACGTGGAGACCAACGGGACGGAGGGCTCGACTGACTAAGGAGAGAGACGGAGGGCTCGACTATATATATAGGAGAGGGACGGAGGGCGAAGACCACTAGGGAGAGAGAGAGGGCCGAGTGACAACGAGGGGCGACGGAGGGAAGACAGCGACGTGGGACGGGAAGATAGCGACGTGGGACGAACGGAAGATCAGTAGTAGTTTTGAATGTCCATTCACGCTGTAATCTGCTGAGAGGGAGAGAGGAAATCTTGACTACATAGATGCAAATTCAGTACCGTACGATCTGCTCTGATTCTTTCTCTACACCAATGTTAAATAGTTAATTCGGCCCTTGCTGCTGACGCTTCTCTACTAGGAACCCTCAGACTGTAAATAACTCTTTCCCTGCACCGTTCTTAAACTTCTCATGTGCCTTGCTGCTTTTGTTGCTTTGCAGCTTTTGTTGTCCTTTGTTTGCTTTTATCCGATCCTTATTATATGTCATTTGTGCTAGTAGCGTACTCAAAAGCTATCTTATCACCATGAACAGCTGCTACAGACTTAAAGGATAGAAAAGAGGAACGGAAGAGTGCACGTCAGTCCGTCGCCCCGTCCCACGTCGCTTCGCTCGTCCCTCGGGCCTCTCGCTACTTATACTTTAAATAAGGAATTTAGCCTCTCGTTAGCTACCGTGAATGGACTTGCAAAAGATAATAATAGTTGTGAGGGCCATGAACTATTCAAAACTACGAAAGATCTTTATGGGCGTTCATAAGCGAAGCTTCTTTCGTGCGTGCTTACTTAAATAGTTTTACCGCTCCGAATCTCTTTGTTTTAGCTTTAGTGGTTCATGTTATATAACCAAAAACTCAACTCATTCCATCTCTTTATCTTTATCTTTCCATTAACTCTTTGCTTTCACGACTCTTGCTGAGGAACGATTCTATATCCAGAAAAGGTGTGTCAACGACGTCGCCGACAGATGGAACCCTCGCCGAAAGGAGGAGTGATTCACAGCGGGCTAAAGCATCGCAACTAAGTCGGGCTGAGTCTTTTCCCGTCCCGAGCCCGAGTCATGAACATAATGTCTGTTCCCCTCCCAGCTGCTCCCTCTCTTAGTTAGGAGTTGAGTCTATCCTCACTCTTTCCTATTCTGATGGAATTGCAAACAGTCTGGATCTTATCCCACATTCCAAGCCAAGCAAACAAAAGATAAGGAAAGTTCAGGGACAAAGCAAAAGCCCATCCATGTAAAATAGAGATCCTCTGATCAGCCAATCTTGCCACCAGAGCATTGGGAGCCGGTGCCCACGTGTGAACCATTTCGTCGCATCTACAGAATCTCGTGATACCGAAGCATTCTTAACCTTTCTCTCCGGGCAACCTGAACTGGAACTATACTAGACATTGCTCTCACCCTCGCAAGACGCAGCTGTTCCAAATCAATATCTCCTTCTTTTGAGTTAACTTAAGAGCTTACTCTTTCTTAGGCTCCGGTCTAGGTGCTCTTCTCTTATTCTTTTCGTATCGTATTATATATATAATCATAAGTGGAACCTCTTTCTTCACTTTTCCTTACCTATGTTGTCCCTTAGCCCCGTCGTTCTCACTCGTCCCTCAGCAAGAGTCGAATAAAAGCACGTCACCCCTACGTCCCTATCCCACGTCGAATACTTTATCACTCGTTCGTCGCCCGTCGTTTCACTCGGACCTTAATCAGTCGAGCACTCTTTCGTCCCTTATTCATTCGTATTGTTGTATTTCTCCGGCTGCCTAACCTAAGATCTTGAATGATCTTGAATGAAAGCTCATTCGTTAACGTTCTTATATTCTTATGTTCTTATATGATACTTTAAAACGAAAAGTCGAGTCAAAAACTCCGAAATTGATTGATTATAAAAGTCGAGTCATGAGATCAGCATTTGACTCGACTTTCCTAAAGTTGAATATAAGTAGTTTTGAATGCCATTCACGCAATTACTGTAATCTGCTAAAAGTCGAGTCATGCCTAAAAAACCCATCATATGTATTTTATGGCCCTAGCCATTCACGCAATTACTGTAATCCGCTATTAAGAAAAGTCGAGTCAAATTCTGGCAAAAGATCTGAAGATGCGTGATGCGTAACGAATGCATTGCATAAAGAGTCAGAGTTCAAGATAAGATAGAGAGGAAGTAAAGGAGGTTCAAAGAGAAGTACGAGAGGAAGGAGTGATAACGACGGCCGAACAAAGTGACGAACGTACGAGTGAATATGATATGAATATTCACGCAATTATACTGGTAATAATCTGCTGCGAAGCGACATAGAGGAGCGATAGCGACGGAGGGAAGAAGCGCCGTAGGAGACCCGACAGGGACGTAGGGATCGCCGTAATTTAGGGAGATAGTATGCCCCGATGGGCTCGACTATAAAGGAGAGGGACGAGAAGTGCGAGAGGGACGAGAAGTGCTCGAGCAATAAGCGAGAGGAACACGAGTTCATGGCCATCCATTAACGACTGGAATCCTGCTTAGTTTAGGAATCCTTATTTCAAATGTAAATTGTGAGGACACTTTTCCGGTGTCGGCATTTTATTGATGAAATACAATAGGGAGCTGTGCGAATGCATTCTCCCCCAAAGATGGGAGTTTAGCCTGGGCACGAGCAACTTCAAGAAGATGGCGTGCGTTGGGCAAGCCCCTTCTGTTGTGGAGTAGGCTCCGTATAATTTCTTTCTGCTCTCGTTTACCCGCTGCTGAGGTAACTATTTCTTTATAATTATAAGTATCTGAGGTAACTATTTCTTTATATTTATATATATTTTAAGAAGAATCTTTATATATAAGTCTTTTATAAGTATTTACCGGTTCAAGTGAGTTAGATGTTGATGGAAAGGTTCAAGCTGCAACAGACGAGTACGGGAAGAGAGAGAGACAAATGAAGACCGGAGCCTCAGCTGCAGCAGTTAATGGTTTTCCAAGCTAACGTTAATGGTTTTTCCAAGCTAACAAGAAGAAGAGATTCAACTATAAAAAGCTAACAAGAAAACAAGAAGTAGAAAAGCAACCGAAAACTCCGGATAGTTGCCAGCAACTAAAGCAACGGGAAGAGATTGAACTCGTCTAGCGGAGGGGTCTCGTAGTCGCTTCGCAGCAGATTATTACCAGTATAATTGCGTGAATATGACATATTCACTCTACCGTTCGTCGAATACGAGATCACTCATCCCCTCCTTTATTCAATAACTAAATCTTAACTCGGAAGAGCACAGACAGAAGTGGACCTGCTGAACCTGAACCCGCGTCATTATCATTCGCTCCACGTCTAACTCACTCGTTCGTCATTATCATTCGCTCCTTTAATTCAATTCCCGAGAAAGCTATCCATATTATTTATTATATGTAATAACCCGTGCCAAGGCCTGCTCCGAAGTGGCTCTTCAGTTACCTTTCTTTGGTTCCTGCACTTCGTTCATCACAAGTCTTAGCCGCTGCCTGAATGTGCCCTGTGTTCAATAAGAGGTCTAGTAACTCCTCTCCCGAGGGGGACTTCTTTTTCTTATTATCATTATCATCCTAACTCAAAGTACGCGGAAGAAACTAGACACTTTATATGTCTTGCTGGTGCCCGGGGTACTAGAAGTCTTCGTTCGGGAGATAGAGAGGTACGAGTGACAACGACGTGGAGACCTATGGGGGAGGAGCGAGCAAAGCAATAGTGACGCGCTCTCCCGACAAGGGACGGAGGGCGAAGACTGATGAATAGAAGGAGAGAGACGGAGGGGATCGACCGATAGCGATAGGGAGAGAGAGAGAGAGGAACGAACGAGGCGAACTCAAGCTGTCTGGTTTATTCATGTTGCTGGTGCCTGGTAGAGTGATTAAGATAGGGCTTTCTCTCCTTAGCTCTTAGCTGCTCACGTCGCTAGTACTAGTAGGTATACGATAGTAGGTAGTAGGTATTGGAAAATCAAAGTAGATGCTAGATGCTGAACACATGCTACTCGAACTATTCAACTATCGGGTCCCGAACGAGAGAATCATAATGTACGAGTTCATTCCAAGAGTGAGTCAGGCTCAGACCCCCTTATCCTATTTATACTGGGCTTCAGTGTATTTGATTCCTGCCTTGGCTTCAGACTTCCTCTCGTACTTCTTCTTGCTCTGACCTAGAAAGCCTCTTAAAAGGGTTTGATTCCCGTAAACCCGTACTTTCGTTCACGTCCCGTAAACCCGTACTTTCGTTCACTTTCTTTAGAGCTTTCATTCAAGATCTTAGGCAGCCTAGCGGGCCGGACCAGCGTTGCTCTTTGGGCTTTCTCGATCTTTTGGAATGAAAAGAGAGAGGTCCGAGTGACAACGACGGCGTTTTAAAGTTAGGGGCGAAAGAGCTGCCTAAACTAAAGTAATATTGGGAAGGGTACCCACTGGATAGGTGAGACGTTAGTCGAATTGGCGAAGAGCTGAGCCTAAAGAGGTAGGCGAAGGGTACCCACTGGATATAGATAGGTGAGACGATAGTCGACTGGCGAAGAGCTGAGCCAAAAGTTCAATTCTTTGAACTTTTTAAAAGGCGAAGGGTACCCACTGGATATGGATATGGATAGGTGAGACGATAGTCGATTGGCGAAGTACAACAATAGTTAGAATAGAGGCAGCGACTCCTAAATTGATTGATTTAAAAAGTCGAGTCAAACTATTGGGCTTCTTTAGATGGCTCGCTTTACCGTAATTTAGGGCATCTTTAGATGGCTCGCTTTACCGTAATAGACGGGAGAGAGTAAGTTCTTTCGTAGTTTTGAATGGCCCTGCCATTCACGCAATTTAATAATCCGCTACGAGTAAGTTCTTTCGTAGTTTTGAATATTTGTAGGCCCAAAGCCATTCACGCAATACTATAATCCGCTGACGTAGAACTGATAGGCAATATTCGACTGATAAGGTAAGAGTAAATGGCCTAAAGCCATTTACGCAATTACTGTAATCAAAGTAATATTAGGGGGCCGAAGTACAACAGAATAGAGGCAGCGACCGCCGTCAATATTTCAAGATCTTTCGTAGTTTTGAATAGAACTTATCTTCCGGGCACGCAATTATACTGGTAATAATCCGCTGACGTAGAACTGATAGGCAATATTCGACTGATAAGGGTAGGGCTGGGGTTAGATCTTTCTACGCAAGGAATAGAATAGCTATTGAATAGCAAGGGAATTGAATAGAATAGCTATTGAATAGTGGGATCGCTTTAGCGAGCCATCTAAAGAAGCCCTTCATTCACGTAAGACTGTAATCTTTGCTTCATTATAAATATATAAAACATTGATTTCAATGAATATATGAGACTAACTATCTCATTTGAGCATCGCGACGTGTGCGTGCGGAGGAACGTCGGGCCAATTCAATTCTATATGGCCAATCATTCTATATTTGAGTCAATCTCTATCCGGTCGGGGTTCGGTCAGCGAAGGCCCATGAATTTAGTAATAGGCGAAGCGACGTGTGACTAAAGGATAGAGCGATAGCGACGTCTGACTAAAGGAAGGAATGGAGGAGAGGTGCACCTACCCACTCATCAGGTGTTCAGCTGACTTGCCCCTAATTTGATGAAGCTCGTCTTTGGCCTACTTGATTAAAAACACACTTGACCTATGCAACCTTAGAAATGCTTATAGGTCCAGAGAACTAGAAAGAAATGCTTCTTCGAAAGCTTGCAAGGCTTGAAGCTCAGAAATTCTCCATTTGAGATCCGTTGAATTCAGACCATAAAGCGTGAAATTTTCCTCCCATTCTCATTCAGGTCGTCCCTCAGGCGAGAAAGTTATTCTAAGGACGTCTCTCCTGAGGGCGCACTTGGATTGTCCAGGGCGCGCGCTCCACGGTTCAGCCAATCTCCTTCGGGATCAAGGGGTGTCATCTGCCGGATGATATCAACGCCTCGAAAAGATCTTCCGCCTTTATCCGGGCCCATTGGATTTCCTGGGCAGAAGGAAAGACGTATTTGGCTAAGAGTCTCCTCTGTATTGAAAGTCAAGAATCTCCCCCTATCACCTCATCCTCGTCATACGGAAAGGGAACGACATGAGATGGACCGGCTTCAGCCTCCCCGGAAGCTACTGGATTTGCGGGCCGTGCAACTCCTTGATTGACGGAGGTGCCCTCTTCCGAAAAGGAAATGGAGGGCACGTCTGTGAATTCGTCGATCCCAAGGCCATATCAAAAACAAGGGAAGCCGGACCTTCGCACCAAGGATCTGTGGTCAAAAATGCGAGCTTTTTTGCGTCCCTGCGCAATCGCGTTCAAAGACCCCCATATAGAATAAGGGCGGGACAAGAGCCCCTTTCTTCTAGATAAGGCAAAAGTCTTGTACTGGGAAAACATAAAAAAAGAGCTAGATAATGCTTCCTCTAAGAGGGAGTCTAACCAGTTACTTGACTTCGAAAGCAGGGACCTACAGATCCGGGAGCTGAAACATGAGTGTTTCGCTCTTTTTCAACAGTTCCCGGCATCCATCCTTGCTATAGTATTTGAGGGGGAGGCCCCATACAATCCTAAAGCAGCCTTTATGGACTTCGACGACCTACGTCGAGACAGACTGGACCAGCTAGAGTTGCCGGTGTGGGAACGAGACAGACTGGAACTATAATCGTTATCTGCTCTTAGTCAGACTCTCACAGAAAAGGGCCCCGACCCCCGAGAGATCAGGCAGATCCATCTTCTTCCGGGATGAATCAGGTTTCAGTTGATCAGTTTAGTGGGAAGAGACCGCCCGTGTCAAAGCCATTGGAAGTCATCCAATCAGAATCTAGTCAGTGCCTATGTGAATGCGCCCTATCTCGTTCAGGGCCGTTGCAGCTTCACAAACGGAGGAAGGAGGAGGGGACAAGGATTCGAGTTTTCAAAGGAATGAATTCGATTCCTCTTGGATGTTGTTAAGCCAAGAGCGCCAAGCGCATGCGCGAAATGAGAGCTAGAGGAATGGGAAGACAAGAGAATGCCCGGGTACTCCATATACCAAAAGAAATGATTGAAATAGAGCGAAGAATGGAAAGGCAGGCTACTAGTCGTTTTGATCTTCGTTTTTTTTCTAAGGTAAGGTCACTTTGAGTTTATTAGAGTGTAACGAAGTGCTTACCGTAGAATCACAATTGCATGAGTGAAAGTTTGGGCCTTCTAGTGATCCTACGCTCAGTAGATAGCTATTTGCCAGAAGGGTTGTGGAAGAGTAGTCTAAGAAAGACTGAATCCGCTGACCGGGACAAAGGTGACCTTTTGGACTGCCATGTCTCCTTTCCTTTGTAAGGATGAAGTAGATTCCACCAGTTCGCTGACTATTGAAAGCCTTCAATTCAAGTAATGCGTCGGGCTGTCTTAGAACTCCACTTCATCTTGGAAGATCGGAATGGTGCTATATAGAAAGGTGGGGCTGGGTGTGACGCCCGGATCAGACTGAGGTTAGATTCAGACCGTAGGGTCTTGCCACTAGTCTAAAAGGAAGGACCGGCAGCGGGCTCTTTGTCACAGGACTCCTATCAGTTAGTCTCTCTCTGAGTCCTAAATGATGGACATTGTGAAGGAAGTTCTCTTGATCCCGGCCTATGCTATGTATGAAATCACTGATAGTAGGACTTGGTTGCCTAATTCCTGCCAGGTTCTTCCTCCTATGAATGCCCAATGTGGACACTCGGGCTGGCCGGTCAGTCTTTAAGAAAGGGAACTTTGGTTTGTAAGCGAGTCTTGAAAGTCCGGGTCTTCTACTACATCACTGGTTAGAGAGGTTCCATGTGGTATGAGGGAACCCGTGATACGGTAGCTTTCAGCCTTGTGTGCGGCCCCAATCTTCTTTTATCTGATGGGTGGGTCCCATGCTTGAGACATCCTGGAAGGTAAGGTAGTACCGTCACTTTAACCAAAGAAAGTCAGATGTCTGTGTGATAGGCTTATAGGGAAAGATGGAGTCATAGATCTTCTCTCATCTTCATGTCGCCCTAGACTACCTCTCTGCTGTGTCCAAAGATGCGAGAGCCGTGGCACTGCGGATAACTCAAAGGTCTATACTCTTTTTTTCTGGTTCCTACCATCACAGCTGCCTTATCAGGGACTGCAGTTGCTTGTAAGGATCACTTGGATTGCTACCACAAGGCGCCATCCATCCGCTCATCAATTCGCAACATAGTTCGCCGTCTTTCCCTCTATCTGGCTTTGGACGGACTTCGTTGTCTTTCTTTTAGGCTTTGTCTGGTCCAGATACAAGATAGTAGGATGGTTGCGTAGGCGTACTTGAGTTTCTTAAAAAGACTCTGTCTACTTCCAGCAATGCCCGACCTATCTATCTGATGAAACACGGCTTTTGGCAAATCAATCTTTAGCTGATCATCAAACCCTTATGGGGACATCGCATCTTTCTTTGTCTTGACTTGATACCTCCCAGGAGCAGCCTTTTAGCGTTTCTCTTTCGATGCCTTTTTCTTCCTTGCGCTTCCTTCCCCCCTAGGAGAATAGCCGGATGGCCTCTTCTATCAAAAAGGTTTTCATGAAAGGCTCGCCCTTCCCTAAGCCAGGGCACGCACCTTTCACTCGCCTTCCAGCCTATCTGCCCTTCAAATCGAACGATTCCACTCCCTTATCCGCCAAGCAGATCTGTAGTCTTCCCCTTGGTACTCTGCCTTGGGAGACTTGCTTCTTCCTTCGCTTCGCACTTGTCTTCCTATCGTTTCAATTACTTTTCTTCCTTTATATACTTTTCTTCCTTATAATAAAATATGCAATCTTAGACCGGATTCGGTAACCAGACCACCTATCAAATCCACAAGCTTAGTCCGAAAAAAGAGCCTACTTTGGTTGTATAGAAAGATCTCAGTTCCCATAGTTTGAACCGACGCTTTTTATATTCCCTGATTTTGTTTTGCCACTATACAAAGCTAAAGCTGACTTGATTGCTTGTTTCGTTCCCCGCTTAACCCACAAGGAGAGAAACTGGGATTAGTACTACCAGTGGGCTGGATTCTCTTCTTTGGTTCGGGTGAATAATGTGATAACTCATCCATGCGGGTAGCCCGCTGTCATGCCCCGGCTGTGTCAAACTCCCTCTAGTCCAATATCGTAGATCAAGAGAGAAAGCCAATTCACAGCTTATTCGGATTTGACTTGCGCCTCTAAAGGAGTTGGCTTACCGCATCTACCTTCCAATCCCTCCCAGATTACAAACACTTTATATGTCTTCTAGTACTGCTGGACATATGACGTGGCACAAGGAAGGCCCTCGATATAAAGCAGGAAAGATTTTCCACTTATAAGCACTTTGATGCTGCCTACCCCGAGTTTGCATCAGAGCAAGTAGATTCGCTAGAGGTATGTATTGAGTTCAAAGCAAGAGGTACGGGCGTCAGTGAAAGGAAAAACGTTCTGGATGTGAACGTGTTCCTTTTTCAACTCCCAGCTTCCTCACCTGTCAGCCAACTAAATCCTTCCAGTGTTTGATTCCTTCCATAAGTCAAGTTTTGAACTGACAATTGAAAGATTGATTTTTTCTTTTTTTGAGGGCATAACATTGTTCATTATTCTTTCTTGCTTATTTCGAGCTTGCTCATCAGTTGCTGTGCTGATAGCCCTATGAATATATAAGTTGCAAGCAAATTACACAACAATTGTCAATGGCGAATTTATGCATCAAGTGCTTCTACTCTAGTGTCGATGACCGCGAGGCACTAGCATATGGTGAGCACATGGCCAGGCATCCGGGATCAAAGATGATCAGGCCGAAACCAAGGGTATCTGACGAAGCAAGAAGGATGGTCGCGAATGCAAATGCTTCCGGTTCTAATCAAGTGAAGCCAATGCTAGGAGGTTGAAACTATAGGTCACAAGGTGGAGGAAAGGAAAAGTCAACCCTCTTCCTATATTTACATATTTACGGTAAAGAAAATCTTTCAAGATGCTTTCAAAAAGGGCCTTAAATTAGAGGATAGTAAGAGACCAGATAAGATGAAGCACTCTGACGATCCTAACTACTGTCCGTATCACCGATTACTTGGCCATCCCATAGAAGACTGTTGGGTCTTCAAGGATTGGGTAGAGAAGAAAGAAAAAGAAGGATCTCGAACTCTGTCGAAAAGCGTTCTTTCTGCAAGATCCTGCCCCACACGAGCAAGCTAACGTAATTCATTGTGTGGGCTGTGATGAAGATTTGTCCCAAGAACCCTGGATTGTTCACCTAGCCCGGAGAACTCGAAGGTTGCTCAGAAAATGGAAAGAGACCCCAGGCAGAAAATGGAAGAATGAAATTACGCCAGTGGTACCGGAAGCTCGTCGTCGAGAGCAAGGGCTCAGAGGAGAAAGAGCAACAAACTGAACCGGTCGAGACCCCAAAGCTATCTGCCTGACTTAGAAGAGCTCACTCTTTGGAGGAGTATGAACAGGGGAAGCCAATACCCATTACTCCTCTGGAGGATTGAATACCGGCCAGAAAGCCTTTCTTTAAGAGGAGAGGACATGCGAGGACGAGTATGAAAACTCATATATTAAATCGTTGATAGGGCGGCTCTCAAAGCAATGTGATTCTTGGTCCACCTGTCGAGGAGAGCCCGGGCAAGTTGCAGGTGGAGGAAAAGCAAAGGTCTCACTTGGGGATGAGAAGCTAGGCAAAAGTGGTCGGCTCGCAAAGTGGATGGGAACTACCACTTGATTAAGAAAGTATCCTACTTAACATAAATCCCAGTAGAAAAGAACACAAAACATAGGTGAAAAAGGATCAAAAGTTGAAGGGGATGGTCAAAAAAAAAGAGTGCCATTCCAGTTATTAATTTGAGAACGTTTTCGTTCGAGTACTATATGGGCAAAAAACTCCCAATTCAGTTATTTCAACTACATCAAATGATCTTTGGTCAAGACTCTACAGGTCCCTCCTGGCAATATGGTACCAGTTGTTGTTTCCCTACTTTGATCTTTGCTTCGGTTCGCGATTTTCTTTTTCTCGTTATGGATTGGATAAGAATGGTCAATACTGACCTTTGTAGAGCAGGAAAGCTAAATCATTAACAATTGCAACAGAAACAATAGATGGTGCAGATCTGGGAAATGCTCACCGATGTTGGCTGCTGCGGCCGAAAGTGCACTTGCCGGAGAGGGGACCACTCACATGCCGAGAGTCTGACGCTTGTTCTCCTCAGATAAGCTAGGTGTGTAAGCCTACTTCCATGTCCAGTGTTTAGTTGTTTTTAGTGCAAGTAGGAAGGGTCAGAAGGCATCTTTTCACTTAACATAGGCCTTCGTCAGTGCTTATATTGAATTGGGTTGGAACATAGCAGCAAGCTGGGCATACTAGGGAAGAAAGAGAGCGAATTAAGATTATACATAGATGTAAAGCTTTACGAGGTCCATTCTAGTTTCCACGAATCTCGAAGCTTTTAGCCTTCTGTTGCATTGTTTAAAGCCGCCCACGACCATGTTGGGGCTCCAGAGGAGGGGGAGGTAGTGCCCCTTGTTTTCCGAGATGTGGCCAATTTAGAAGCCCATTGGTCCTGGTTTTGACTTTTTCCGGTTGACATCGAGGGGCGGTGATGTGAAGCCAAATGTCGGGGGCCATATTATATAAGTCGGCAACACATGATTCAAAGAGGCTGGCAGAGGAAAGCGTGGTGTTGAATCAAGTGCAGGGTTCTTGCACCTCTTGTATGACCCCAGGCTGGTCAGTGGAAAGTTTGACCCTGATGCTTCACCCTCTGGCGGAGCAGGTTAGGCCATCTCTTTCTCCTTCTCTCATTTTCAAGAGCCCAGCTTTCATTGTTGTAAGTTAACTAAAGTGAGCAATTTCTGGTTTTGTCTGCCACCTTGTATGCATATGTTGTCTATTTCTCCCGGATATTATGAAAAATGAACTTTTCTCATTGGTGTCAAATTCCGTTTTTCCTTTCTCGGCAAACTATTTGCTAATTTCCGTGTTGTGCTAAATTCCATGCTGAGTACATTCTTTTCTTTTAGACATTTTTCTCCCTTCTTATAAGCCTTCTCTTTTAACACGATTTCTTAGGTGTTCAAAGAAGGCCTGCTGAGGTGCTTGGACAAGTACATGTTGCATCTCGGGTCCGTGCCTCCGAATCTCTGTTGGCCCGGTGGAAAAAGGCCTGACTTCCTCTCGCAGTAAGCAATGTGAAATCAGACAGCCTTGAACCTACACCAAGTGACCTCCCCTTATCTCTTGCCACAACATTTATCTCTGCCCCTCTTTTTCGAGCTATATCATTTGCCCCTGCAAACTTAAGAGAGTCTGACTTTTCAAAACACAAGCTCTGAAACTCTTATATATATTTGCAAGCAAGAGTACCTACCCACAGTTGACATGCTGTAGAAGCCTGATAGTCAAGAAAGTCAAAATACAGATACAATTGCAGGCTATTCATTGAAGGCTACTCTTCGGAGGAGGGAATAGCTACTTCTTCAGTAGAAGGAATTGGACGAGAAATAAAGGAAAAAAACTGAACTCACGGGGTACGGATCGCCCCCCTTGGTTTGGACTATAGAGTTCCTTTATTAGTTCCTCACAACTCGGGTTATTTGGGCGGACTCCTTCTCGGATGCAGTGGTAGCGACGGTCTCATGTGGTAGACTGACGTCTATAGTCTAAGGGCATACTTTGGTTCAGCAGGCCGGTGTCAGACAACTGACTGCTGGTAACTATGACCCTTGGTTTCTCTGTCGGTGTTTTTTACAAGAATGAAAAAGAAGTAAATTAGATCTTATATAGATTGTTTTTTCTATTTAATATATTACATAATATGTAGTTTCTTTGATTCGGAGAGAATCTTCTTTTTGGTCTTTGGGACCAGTTATTGGAAAAGGAAAAAAGACCTTAGTATGAAGGCCAATCTCATAGAAGATTTTTAGAGCAAATGCAGATTAAGAAATTAGCTTACGCAACTTAGCGCTGCTTTGACAAATTCAACTGTTGGAAGCTTTCTCGTTTGAATTGGAATCCTGATTTCCCTTTTTCCAAATTGATTCCCTAGTCCCTTCCTTTAGCCAATTAAGCCGGGCCCAGTTTTGGTCTCCTCAGTCTTCTTTTCTTAGGCTCGTTCTTCTCATTCTTGAAATGTTGAACCCAGCATGCACCGAGCTCCCATCTGATCGACCTTCTCTCTTGACCCTTGTAACTTCAAAATCGACTTTTTGGATGGAAGAGCAAAAGAGAAAGCGAAAGAAAGGCTAAGGCGGCATACAAGCAAACTGTGCACGCTAAGAAGAAAAAGGAGATTTTCCTACCCGAAAAAAGTTGAACTTGCTGATGCTGATCCTTTTCGTCGTGCCATTAACTCAACTAGAGCATCCCTATCTTTTAATATTCCAAAAAAAGCTGGTGCCCCGTCCGATCTTATAGTCTGTACGGGACCCGAGAGTTCCATAGTTCGAGTTGTATTTTCATGTGTTAAGCATTTCGCATCTGATTCTCTTTTCCCGTACTTTCGTGAACGAATTCGCGTCGAATTCGAGTATGGATTGTTCACAGCTGCCGGATTGCCGGCCGAGCACGGTCATGCACTATGCATTGTGACCTATGGTGCCCAGCCTAATGGGTCCCGCCCCTGGAGCTACAGTCGTGAATGGGGGCCATTCACTTTTTAGATCCATACGTCGAAATGAAAGCCATACGTCGAATTCAATTCACGAAGGCGTACTGACGGATATCTTATGATCCTCTATAACCATGAAAATTCAAAAGAGAACATATAGACTGCTAACGTAAAGCAACGGAATCAAAAACCCATATTACAGAAGTCAACTCTAGTCGCTAGAGCCATTCTCTATGGTCATTCCTCGCGCTGTCGCTCGAAGTACGTCACGTCGGAAATTTGATCCCAAGCAGATTACAGTATATAGTGAATGGCCCGAACTTCATATTGAGTCGTAAATTGCTCCGTAGAGTGAATGGCCATCATAGTCATTATTCAAAACTACGAAAGATCTGAAGATCCATACGCCGAATTCAATTCACAAACCACGGGAGGAGTACTGACGGATCTCTTATGATCGTCTATTCACCATTCCAAAAAACACGAAAAAAACATCAGCAAATATGATCTCTCTCTTTCCTCAGCAATCCCCAACAGGTCGATGACAGGTCGATAGCAGGCTACGTCTAGTGTGTACGTAACTCTTTCCATATAAAAAGCACTCTACGGAAGATCTCTTTCCTCTCTCGGACTTATGGTCTACCCATCTAAAGATGCCCTTATGGCATTTCGAGCTCCCTCTTGAACTTCCTTTGAGACTTGATCCTATATTAATTGAGATCAAACAAACAGAAGATTCAGAGAAGATACTTGTCATGTGTGCGAATGCCTGAGTTAAACGGGACAGCATAGTTTCACTCCTCCGTCCGCGCCTAGATAAAAAAGTTGTTTGGGAAAACTGATGAGCAAGCAAAGTCAGAGGAAACAAAAACAGATCGGGCACACCAAAAAAATGATATAGAAAACACTACTTTAGAGGAAACGCGAGCAAGAAATCTTGGGTAACAGATGAGCAAGCAAAGTCAGAGGAAACGTTCCAAGGTGTTTTAACTCACAGTACAATTCGTGTACAAATTTGTCTAAGTGGAAGTTTGAGGTTGAGGTCTGCCTCAAAAAACTAATTATAAGGCCATCAAATCGACCTACAACGCACGATGTGGGGTCTGATGGGCAACTTTTACCCATTAGAGCCGACTTTCTCGCTTAAGAGAGACCAATTTTCTTGCAGGGCGATGGCCATCTAAAACGCTCGATCAGTACGCGTATGTATGCTACAGTGGTCCAAGTATATTCATATTAGGGGCGAAGAGCTGCCTAAACTAAAGTAATATTGGGAAGGGTACCCACTGGATAGGTGAGACGTTAGTCGAATTGG